>JAMKCH010020313.1:0-23997 GCA_023653785.1 Ophioderma brevispina
GAAAAACATAAGAGTGTCTCTCCAAAGACCTAGGAAATCTTACATTGAATGTGGGCCTCTCTCAAGCTGCCTTGAAACGCAAGGGCTTCTCAGCAGAAGCTAGAAGGGAGGAAACCTCCATTTACTATACTAGACGTCGAAGTTTCAACGTCTGGTGCAAGAAAAACAAGGTTGATCCGCATACAGCTTATGTAGGAGACGTGGCTAACTTCCTGACTTCAATGTTTCAAGAAAACCTACAACCTTCAACTTACTAGAAACGGATTGGGTCAGCCATATCTACAATTCATGACAAACAGACATGATAGGAAGATAAGACTCTTTCCAGATTCCTTAAGGGAATGCTGACCAGAAACGTCCTGCTTAGAAAGACTCTTATTCTTGGGATCTCCGTTCTTCAGTGCATCGCTGATGAGCCGTTTGAACCGTTGGATAAAGCGACACTTTGCGACTTAACAAGAAAGACTGCGATCCTTCTTATGGCTGCATCTACCAAAAGATGTTCAGAAATCCATGTTTACTATTGACAAGAAGATATGAGATTCTCCGACTCTCATATATCACTCTCCTCCACCCTTCCCCCCCACAAACCCCCCCCCTACCTCGTGTGGTTTCATGGTTTAAAACACAGACACTGAATTATGCACCTCAGCCTTTAGTTCTTCAGAGCTTCCCAGATATGGGATCCTGAAGATAACGTTGGTGTCCAGCCCGAGTTCTTCGAACATTTTATACCACCTGCCTTCCTAAAGGAATCTATGGATTCTTCAAGTTCTGACCACCTGTTTCATCTCTACAAACTAAACATTAAAACTGCTAACAAAACAAACATTCTACGCTGGGTACCACTTACCTCATTTGACGCTTTAAAGTGAAACCTCGTCACTGGACAGTAACATCGCCCTTAACACCGAATACTCATGAAATTAGAAGTCAGGCAACACTTGGGCTTTTTCAATTAGGAGTGAACATTACTGAAACTATGGAAGCAGCAGGAGGAGGACGACCTACAATGTTCCAGAATGTTTATATGATAGGCGTCCTTTTGAGTATCAAACGTTGGCCAAAACACATCTTGTCAGCAAAGCAGTCAGAGTAAGAGGAAGGATTCTAAGCATCATTACCATTCTGCTCATAAGGTGAGGAATGCCAGTCTACGTATGGACAGTATGGCCTTGCTACAGATGTGCTTTTATTTATAGTATATGGCTGTACATTGGGGCAAAAATTATTCGCTTCCATAAGAAAAATCTCATGCGAGAAACCCCACAGACAACTGAGACTACCGGCCTCCACTTTCCTCCACCTAGTGACCAGTGTGCAGTCATGCACAGTGGATCATTTCTAATGTATAAAATGGATGAATAGGATATACTCGCAAGAATGTTGTGAGATTTATTCTATTCATACATGTTATACTTACGAAGATCCAACTAGGAACCCTCATCCGGCCCTTCATGCAAGTGGAGCCTTGGGGGAAGGTACAAAAATGAGCAAAGGATTCTGGGTGCCAGTGACGATAAAGGGCGTACCGATGCTGCGTGGGAACGCTACTAGGGCATGGGCGCACAGAAAATTTTTAAGGGGAATTAGGGGGTGTCTCGAGGCCCTTGTTTGAGCACAAAAAATGCACAGTTGGATCATTCTAAGTATACATGTATGTAAAGAGAATAATCGCACAACAATTCTGGTGAGTATATTTCGATGCTTTCTTCGAGAACAGATGTGAACCACTTCCGGAAATAAAAATTGGGGTTCTGAGGGTGAGGCTATTAGCGATCGGACCATTGCCCTTTAAGGTTTTGGTACCAATGAAAAGCTATGGTTCTCGTCTGTACAGATGATACCAAAATGAGGACAAAATGCTGAGCGATGACATCAGAAGACATAAGTTGCGAGGCAGCAAAATCACAAATAAGTGATACAAACTTGTTGAATTCACCGCACAGAGGTAGAGACACAGGACTATACCTTATGATCATGAGTCAATGCCCTATTGCGTGCAAGAACACCAGGTTTAATTTTATGTGTATGCAAAGATGTGCTTTATATGATAGGCTGTACATGGGGCAAAAATTATTTCAGCTTCCATACAAAATTTCTAATGCGAGAAACCCCGCAGCAACTGAGGAATACCGGCTCCACTCCTCCACCTATGACCAGTGTGGCAGATTTGCCTATGTTGGATCATTCGTAAGTATAAAATAGGCTGCTGAATGAAATAGACTCTGAAATAGAAGATAATCACCAGAATGTTGTGAGATTAATTCTATTTCCATACATGTATTACTTACGAATGATCCAACTAGGAACCCTCATCCAGGACACTTCCCCGCAAGTGGAGCCTTTGTGGGGAAGGTTACAAAAATGAGCAAAGGATTTCTGGGATGCCAGTGACGATTAAGGGAGGGGTACGATGCTATGCGTGGGACCGCTACTAGGCATGGGCGCACCGAAATTTTCATGTGGCATTAGGGGTGTCTAGAGGCTTTGTGAGTACAAAAAAAGCATAGTTGGATCATTCGTAAGTCTACATGTATAAAATAGAATAATCTCACAACATTCTGGTTAGTATTTTCGGCTGGCTTTCTTCCGATACAAGATTTGGACCACTTCTGGTAAAATCGGGGTGCTGAGGGTGAGGTATTAGTAGCGATCGGACCATTGCCTTAAGGTTTGGTACCAATGAAAAGCTTGGCGTTCTCGCTGTAACAGATGATACCAAAATGAGTATACCAACGGCGGGTATGACCTTCAGAATGACATAATGTTGCGAGCAGCAAATCACAACATAAGATGTACAAACTTGTTGACTTCACTGCCAGAGGTAAGACACAGACTATGCCTTAGATCATGAGTCAAGCCCGATGGAGTGCTAGACACAATGTTTTATAGTTGATCAGCAACCATTTTAGATGGGAGTGTGTGTTGTGTGTGTGGTGTGGTATTTGTATAGGAAATTGAAGTCAGACAAAGGCCTATTAAATGTGAGTCAAGGTGTTGTTGGTAAATGTGTAGTTGACCATTGTCTTGACATTTGTAGTGTGTGTAGTAAAGGAAGGTCAGCCACTATTTTTATCTTGTGGAAAGCAGGCAGTTATGCATGTTGTACTGTAGAAGTCAGTGACAGCTTCTGAGACATTCTTGAATAATGCCATCTGGTGGTATGCAGTGGGACCCCCGGCGTGGGACCTATTGGCAACTGCATAGTCAGTCTAAATAAAAAATCCAGAAGAAATTCTAAATAAAAAACAAAATGCCAAATTCAATTTCTCAACATTCTCAGAAAATATTCTAGAAAAAAAAATTTAAGTTTTTCCCTTAAATTTTTTTATTATCCCAAATATAAAAAAAATAAAATGTCCAAATTAACACAAAAAAAATTCAGAATTTTTTTTCCAAATTAAAATGTTGTCAGGCAGTATGGGACCTACCTTGCCACCGTATGTCAAGATTTTGTAATCATGGCCTGCAGCTTCTGGACCTCTATGTTTTTTTCAAATCACGGCATATCCCGGGAGCAAATTTAAGGTAAAGGTCCTAAATCCTGTTGTAAATAAACCAGTTCAATTGCCTGTGAACTTAATATGGAAATCCTATAAAATAACAGTCAATTGCCTGTTAAAGGGAAACATAAAAAAAAAAATTCATTAGTATTTTTGTTACTGGCATGGATGTGTAACATACCTGCAGTGGCTGGCTCAAATCCGTGCATTCAAGGTCAAGATACTTTTTTTCCTCTCCGTACATTTATACTGCTATCAAATTCCGATTTGAGATCAAAAACCCTTTGCCTGTGAATATCACAGATTTTTTTAAGTGTGGATATTGTGGTCACATGTGACCTGTACAGTTTGACCTCAAACAAACATTATTGATCTGTTAATTATTCTGTACTGGTGTAAACCACCACAGCTGTTAGTTAGATTTTGAGACTCCATCGTATATGTATGAATTGTACACGTTTATAAGCTACAAAGGCATTGTCCACATTTTTTATTTTTCTTGCATTATCGCTGCTTATCCCATTAATTAATATATAAAATTATACATGACAGGCATTTTTCCGTAAATTCACCGTTCCCCATACTTATCGGCAATTTTTACTGTAATTAACCATTACACGCTGTAAAATAGGATGATTTTTTTCAGTACAAGGTTTGGCTGATGTGATGGTTTAAACATTTTGTTTTAAAAAGGGTGATTTTGTTAAAATTTGAACCACAATCCATTCTCATCACATACTGCTCTATTTTAATCCTTTTGTCACTGAGGTTTACTATACTGCCATATTGGTCCGAATCCCATTTTGTCTAATAGCCATTTGGTCTAACTTCAATTCGTCAAGCCCACATGTCCAATACCAATTTATCTAAAACCCAGAATGTCTAAATCCATTGGTCAATTGCCTATCTAGTCTAATGCCCATTTTGTCTACTACCATTGGTCTTAATATAACCACAAACACCATTGATTAATTCCCATTTGGTCTTAATATTCATCTATTCCTAATATCCATTGGTCTAATATCCCGTTGTGTAATGCTCATGGGCTCTAATAGCCTCTTGGTCTAAATAATCCATCTGTCTAATATCCATCTGGTCTAATATCCATCTGTCTAATACATCCTGGGTCCCTAATATCCATCGGGTTCTAATACCCATTTGGTCTAATACCCCTTTTGTCTAATATCCATCTAATACCCATTTGTTCTAATACCCATTTGGTCCCTAATACTCAATTGCTCTAATATCCATTCTGGTCTAATCCTCCATCTGGTCTAATATCGGTTATATCCCATCCTGGTCTAATTCCCATTTGGTCTATATCCATTTGGTCTAAATATCCCATTGGTCTAATATCCCCACCCTGGGGCCTGTCCCTAAACCGTGGCGTAACCCTACATTTATCTAACTCCATGCGTATGGTCCCTACGAAAACGGACCTTTTCATTACCAGTTAATTGCCTTTGGACAAATGGGTCCACTCAGGCATGACATATATGCACATAGATTTACGACTCTGAGTTTTCGTGAACGAACCCCTGTCTAATATTACGTGTCTAAAGACCCATTTGATCCAATATCCAATTTGGATGGTAACCCCAAAATAATGATTCTTAAACATTGATGTAAATGTTAGACCAAATGGATATATAGACCAAATGGGCATTGACCAAATGGGTATATGAGACCCAAATGAATATTAGAATAGCGGAATATTAGACTAAATGGATTATTGACCAGATGGATGTTAGACCATATGGATATATTAGACTAAATGGATATTAGACCAAATGGAGTATTAGACCAATTCAGTATAGACGATATGGATATTAGACGATAGGAGTTTTAGACCAGATGAATATTAGATAATGGCTATTAGCATAAATGGTTAGTTAGACTAAATGGTATTGGACCAATTGGAGTTAGACAAAATGGCATTTAGACAAATTGGGGTTAGACAAAATGGGCAAGTCCATCACTGAAGGACCCCCTCTTTTGACATATTCTGTCAGTTGAGCCTAGCACCCATGTTAAAAATCTGGCAGGTCCTCGAATTGCAAGCTTGTATGAGTCATTTATTGACTAATTTATTATGATTAAAATAAAAATAGATCACAAACTAGAATTTCTCGGTTCTAGGCTTTCGCGCTCGCTATATCAAAGAATATAAGCTGTGGGCCGCCCGACTTTGACCCTGGCACGTGACCTTTGATCTCATCAACATATGAGGGATCGCAATGTGCACCTATGACAAAGTTTGGTTCCAATTGAACTTCAGTTGTCAATTAGATCAATTTTACATTTTTAGCCCTTTTCAACTGACCTCACATGACTTTGACCTTTCAACAGGACCTTTGACATCATCATCATATGGGGGATCCATTGTGCACCTATGACAAGAAGTTTTGGTTCCCAAATTGAAGTTAAACTTTTCAATTGAGGTTCAATTTAAAAAAACTACAATTTGTGACACAAACATCCACACACCACACCACATACACCACACCATACACACGCACACGGATGCTAAGTGGTCCTGCCGGCTATAGCTGGAGGCCCACAAAAACAGTATGTGATAATACATCATGTACATCAGTAACTTAGGGCAGTATTTAGTAAGATAATTGTAGCATTAAATAACAAGAGCACTCTTGGAAGGAAATTTCATATCACAATTTTCAAAAGAGAAATAAATTTATATTTAAAAAAATCTGATTTAAATAAAAAAAGTCTGATTTTAATTTTTTTTAAAAATAAGTATTTAGTAAGATAACTGTAACATTAAAAAAATCACTGACTTGCCATTGATATCTTTTGTTTTATTCCAATTTTGTCATGGCAATAAACAAACAGCTGTACAAGTACAAGGCAAATGATTTTCCAAAGCTATCAGGCTTTATGGTACATGAACCTGCCCCAATTTTCTGTACTATAAATAAGTTTACTTTTGTGATTTGTATTGAAACACTTTTTGTGTATACCTTGTGACATCTGGATGTTATCTGGTTTTGTTCACTTGAGGGTTTTAGTTATGTCACAACATTACATGGCACTTTAAACTTTACATGATGAATACCCCGTCACTTATATGAAATTACCCCATTTGACCTCCTTTGACCTTGAATTACCCCTAATGACCTTGTCAACCCCACCCTCCATGTTTCATGTCCATACACCAATGTTTACCCCATTTGACCTCCTTTGACCTTGAATGACCCTTGATGACCTTTGATCCACTAACCAATACAAACTCAGTCTTCGGACGGTCAAGGGGCACCCACCGACCAAGTTTCAGGAACGTGCGACCCTCGGTCTCCGAGAAAGCAACATTTAACCCATTTGACCTCCTTTGACCTTGCATGACCCCTAATGACCTTTGATCCACTAACCAATACAAACTCGGGCTTTGGTCGGTCAAGGGGCACCCACCCACCAAGTTTCAGCAAAATTTTCTAAAAAATGTCTTTGGGTGAAAATTTCGCAAAATTGCTAAAAAATAGAGGTCTTTGGATGAAAATTTTCCACCAAAATAGGAGTCTTTGGGTGACAGTGGTAAATTTTAAACAAAAATAAGGGGTCATTGGGTGACAACAAGGCTGAAAATGGGTTCTTAACAGCCTTACATGTGTCACCTCCAATGGGAGTGCCCACCGGATGAATACCATATGACATACTTCAAAATGAAGCATTATTTTGATTCTGCCAAATAGCATATTTACATGAAAAGGAAGCACAACCTTTATCAAATTCAGAGCTATATCAACTCATATTGTCATGACATTTAAAGGTGGATGACATTCAACAACCTCATCACTCCCCCCCCCCCCCCACACACACACACACACTTTACTCCAACAAGATTGAGATTTTGGTATCGGCAGAAAGTTTTTCTCATTATCACAGTGAAATTTAGGCCCATGAATTTCGATGTTGTGAACAAAAATGTCTCCAAAATGTGGCATATATCACATTTATTATTAAACCCCACTGTCCTATGGGGGCACCCCTTGCTACCCCCCTGGCGCCGCCCCCCGTCCAATGTGTTTAAGACGCGTACCTTATAGGTCCTATTTGAAACACAATATGGCACTACAGACCATCAGAAACTCGCGCAGGACCCAAAACATCTCAAAATTAGCTTTTTTTTTACTGGAAGTAAAACCATTACATGAAATGCGTAGTAATTTAATAGTGTTGTGTGCCCCTTGAACACAGCAAAATTAACTATTTCAGAACAAAACCCTCGGACAGAACAAAATGTTAACAATTTGTGAAAGAAAACCTAGAGCTCTAATAAACAATTTATTTTGCACATGGGTGTGAAGTTTCAGCAATTTAAACCAATAATAGCACATTTTTTGAAGAGCGCCCTCAATTTTTCAAAAATTTTGAGATGTTTACACGGTTGCATTGGTAACTGGCTAGTAAACTATACCTATGAATGGTTAAGCTCGAAAATGTCTATGTGTCGCAAACGAAGCAATTTTGTAATTAGAATAATTAATATCGGAGATCTCCGATAATAATTCAATAGCTACTGGAAACAGCCTTCCAATATGAAATTGCCAGGAAATAGAGCCATGTACGTGTCTACGCTCATCCATTAGTTGTTTTATTGGTTCAGGCAAGTCAAGTTAGAGGTCATTTCCTTTGAGGTGGCACTATTTCATCATGGACGGACTTAAACTTAGCGTTTTCAGCTCTCCGTTAAGTACAATCAGGGATCACAATTATAATTACAAAATCACTTATTTTATGATAAATACACATTTTTTGAGCATTCTCTTTCACAGGTATAGTTTCTTAGACAATTACCAACATAACTGTGCAAAAGTATCAAATTTTGAAAATTGGGGGGCGCTCTTCAAAAAATGTACTGTTATTGCTTTAAATGAGTACTTATTTGCATTCATGTATTTTCAGAGCACCGTACTGCAGAATCTTCCAAAATCCGATCCAAGTATCCAGAGAGGATTCCAGTCATTGTGCAGAGAGCAGCCAAGTCACAGATTCCTGACATCGATAAGAGGAAATTTCTGGTACCCGCTGACTTGACGGTGGCGCAATTCATGTGGATCATACGCAAGAGGATTCAACTGCCCCCAGAAAAGGCAATATTCTTGTTTGTGGGCAGAGTACTTCCCCAGTCAAGGTGTGTTAATTATTCCTTCAAATAAAATTCTGCTTGAAAAGCAGAAGGGGGATTTTGCAATAGCGTGCATATGTTCCAGTTTGGTTAGGTTTTGCTTTTCAGGTCTTCTTGCAAAAAGTTAAGTCCGATTGAAACCAGTCCTGGGGTTAAGGTACAATAGGGGTTCCTTCATATGTGGATGTCAAAGGTCTGGATGTCAAAGGTCATGGACCAAGGTCAAAGATCATTTGAGCTCATGTTCCATACTGCCATCTTGCCAGGGGAATCACACAAGATTTCTTGCTGTATTTTTGCAACATCCAAATGGCTGGACCGATTTAACTCAAAATTTTGTAATTGAATGTTTTTTGTAATATGCTTTCATGTGAGGGAGAAAACAACATATGAACAATTAGACCATGATCTGCACTTTTGTGCAGCTTAATCACTTTGAATAATTTAATATTCATGTAAAAATTGATCACATTTATATTATGACTAGGTTCAAAGTGTCCATTGGTAATGATTTTTGTCCCTGTTATTGCTGAAAATAACCAGAGAAGAGGGCTTTCCAATTTGTTGCACAATGCACTAGCAATTCTTTTATCTTACATGTTTGTGCACCTTGATCATAACTTCACATACTTTTTCGTTACTGTAGTGCAACAATGGGCCAGGTGTATCAAGAACACCGAGACGAAGATGGCTTTCTTTATGTGGCGTACAGCGGTGAAAATACATTTGGCTGCCAGAAGAATCTGACGAGATACATGTATGTGTAAGCTTGTATGTTCTAGACAATTATATACCCAGAAATTGGTCTTCTCCAGCAAAGTGAGTCTCCGTCAATGCACCCTGTAGGGTTGCACGACTAAGTCAACTATAGACGGTAGTCGCGACTATTGGCCATAGTCGTGACTATGACTTTTGTTTCGCAATAGTCGACTATTTGGTATTATTTCAGTGGATGCTATACTACACTATCGGAAGTCATTAAGCATGCACAAAACGTCTGTTTTTAACTAGCACTATACCGACTCTTGGGGTTTAATGCTACCGAAAATATTCCAAGTTCCAGGGTTATCATTTCATGACATCTTAGCTTCCATTATCCATATTTAGGCCTGATGACTAACATGGTTTAGATTTCATTGATAAATGTCACATTATAAAAAGTTTCCCGTATTCCGACGGGCGCTCCAATTTACGATGGAAAAATCGCCATTGCTATGTATATGTTGTAGTTTTATGTACAAACAGTGCATGGTTTTACGTGTATTCTGAACAAATGAAATACGCTTATACTTCGCGAAAATTTTGACATTTTGATAGTCGCCAATAGTCGTAGTCGCGACTATTTAGGGGGCGACTAGTCGACTACTAAAAAAGGACATGTCGTGCAACCCTAGCACCCTGTATGATACAAAGCACCAGATATTTATATATGCCGAAGTCAATGAATGCTTGCATTGCAGCCGGTTCCCAGGGCTAGCTTCTGATGATGTCTTCATTCAACAACAGCCTTCAGGAGGAAAATGGTATCATGTCATGCAGTCTTGTCGAACAGATGGTAAATTACTAGCAATAATCTACTTTTATAAAGGTAGAAGGCTTTTGTTAGAAAAAATGTAAAATTGATCCAGTAGTGCCATGCCTGGTTCATCGTGACATACATATATCAATGTATGTATGCTTAATTTTCTATTAAAAATAAATACTGTGCAATTTTGGAAAGTAGTGTACAAATCAGTTAATCTTATGCTTGCTCTTTCATTGTGACATTTTAGTACATATTAATGATGTATGTATGCTTAATTTTCTCTTTAAAAAAAAAAAAAGATAAAATACTGTGAATTTTGGGAATAGTAGTGTCCAAACTATACTTAAAATAAACAATATTTTAGAATGGGAGGCTTAAGGCGCCCTCCCATTCTAAAATATAAAATATAATAAGGCCACTTGAAACTCTGAAATAAAGATGAAATACATTAGTTCTCGTTTCTCCGGTATCCACATTAACACAGGCCTCTCTGGGGGCCTAGTGGTATTTCTCACGCCTACATAGCGAGAGGTCGGGTTCGAAGAACGTGTTATTTTTCGTCTTTTATTAGTTCTGTGCTCGCCAGTTTCTCCGAGCTTATAGATAATATTTACTTAATAAACAAAACACTTTTAAAGAGATACACTTTGAAAGAAGACTAAAATCTTTGGACCACTGTGAACAACTGTGTATATCCATCAAAAATGAATCATATACATAAAGTGGGCATCAGCCAAACATTTTTCACAATTACTTTTCAATTCATGTGATTTAATGACTTTGCAAATTTCAGGAATTTGTGCATTTGAAAAAACCCTCACATTTAGCACTGGGTTAAACCTTTAAAGAGTGAATATCTCAAAAAGCACAAAATAGCATGTGGTTCCACTGGGTGTGATCTACTGAAATGCACAACAGCACACTTTGTATCAATTTACTCAACAGTGAGTAAATTACTCAACAATGACCCATACTCATTAACACTACATGCTGTTTTGTTCTTTTGAGTAGTTACAAAACACCAGGCTGACTTTGATAGAGTAAGTGCCTGGAGACCATAAAATGGTCACAGCATTGTTTAGGGCAATTAAAGGCACTATCACTGATTTACCCAAGAGAGTCAAAACATTTTAAAATTTGCAGGAATAGCTTAAAAGTGAAGGATAAGTCTGTAGAATTCTTTAAGTTATTTTTCCCAACTGAAAAATTGAGAGAAAAGGAAGGAAAGAGCAGTGTTCAGAGATATGAATCTCCATACAATTACGTGTAGTAATAAGTGTCCGTTCAGACAGTAATGACTAAAATGTCTGATTTTGTTCTTATTAGGTTGCTTTTGGTCTTGCCACTTGTAGGGTATGTTAGGGTACCTATCCTTGCTGCAAACATTCAAAAATCAGATTTTTGATGATTTTTTTCGATTTTCCAATTTAGCAAATCACTGATAGTGCCTTTAATAAGAAGCACAAAAATCTATATAATTTCAAGAAGCCAGTAAATCACTGAAGTGCACTAAAGGCACAATTGTGGCAGATATATGTGTGCTATTTGAATTTGTGCTTCTTTCTGGTTAGGGTTAAAGCAGTTGCCAGTCTATTATTGTGACACACACTCTGAATTTGTTTGTTTTGATGTTGAGATTCTGAGCAAATATTATATGGTACCATTACTCCACAACAGAAGTCCTTTGAACCAAACTTGTACATATATACATGTAGAGTAATAATTTTTGTGTTCAGCTTTCAAGGTGATGGAGGGTGATTTGCATTCATTTTACAAAGCATGCATGAACAAATACAGCAATTTACATACATTTCTTCAAATAGTGTACTACATGTACAGTTCCTGCAAATAAATCATGGCCAGCACGGAACACTTGGTATGCACCTAGCAATTCCGTAATGTATGGGCGTATTTATACAGTATCTAAACGAGATGCAAGCACGTATACCGTGTCTTACGCTGAACGCTGCTTGTAAGCGGCAGGCACTGTATCTAATACGCTGGCCACAATTCTTCTGCGGAAACACTAGTGTTTTTTAATTCTGAAATAAGTGTGAATGGATTAAGTAGTCATTGCAATGTTGTGAACAACTTTATGCATTGTTCTGGTTCGAATGGCCATCACAACTGTCTGAAAGTCTCATTTATTATGATAAAACCAGAATAAAACTAAAAATATCGACGACAGCAGTTTTGACAACTGATTTGGATTATTTATTCCACTAACTACATCCTGTGTAAATTTTATGAAATTTCATTGTGGACAAATATGATTTTTGCTAAAAATCTAGTTTTCCATGTCTTTCTATGGAGAATGGGCAAATAGAGGGTGCTATAACATACAAATCATGACCTTTGTAGGCCTAGATGACAAGATTCCCAAAATAAATTTGTCTGATTTTTGCAGAGATGATAGCTCTTGCATGTCCCTACTTATATCAGTTGTCAAAATTGTGTCGCCACTGCCTAAAATTGTTCTAAAAATAAGAGACGGACATCTGTGCCATGTTCATTCCAACAGAATTGCAGGTACAAATAAAGTACTGTTTTTGTACAAGAACTATAATCCTTGTTCAAACCAATAATTAATCACGGTGTCTGTTGATATTTATAATGAAACACGATTCAACTCTTAGTTTATTGAAGTGGCCATAGAGGTTTCACCTACACTTTTTTCTGGTTAGGGAATAAGAAAGCTATAATTAATATGCTGCATGTTTTCTTGAAATTATTGCCTATGAGCAATTCAGTGGTACTTGTTACTTGCATGCTGCAGCAATTGATTTTCTGAAATTGCCAAACTTGTTGGTTGGCTAAAGATGGCTCTTGGTTTTTTGAAATTGAAGAATTTACATAATAGCCCTAACAAAGTTCTAGACCACAAAATACCACACAATGTAATATTGTGGAATATTGTGGTATATGGTAATTACAGAATCTACAGTATTTTGTGGTAGTTTGTGGTATGTGATCTTATCATTGACATATCAAGTGTGGTGCATCCCCATACATCCCGCACCCACCCCGCACCATGTAAGCCTATAACTCCAAGGTTCTCCCGGGCCCGCAATTTCTCTCGGTGCCCACATACATTGTGGCCTATGGCACAGTTTGTTTTTTTGTTACTATGGTATTTTGTGGTATATGATGAGTTACTCTAATTTGGTATAGTTATGATTTATCTAACTATAAGCATATACCACAATATACCACAATCAAATTTTGTTGTAGTTTGTGGTCTATGGATGTGCAAGTATGATGAAAGGTGTGGTATATTGTGATCTGTTTTAAGTCCTCACAATATACTGCCTGCCTTGTTAGGGCTAAGAAAGTGTTCCATATGTATCCACCTTTTAAAATTCTTACAAGAAACAAATTCTTTTTATTTATGGCCTAACACTTACAAAAATCCTAAGGCCAAAAAAAATCATTACATGTAGAACTTTGAAGGGTACATATGGAACTTTTGCTACTAAATATTAAGCACGATTTAGGGTAGAGTTAAGTATGTCCAAATAATGTTATTAACCTAATTTGAGTATCTAGAGAGAATGACTGTAATATGTTGCAACAAAAATGCAGTGAATATTAAGGTACTAATGCAATTTTTTATCTGCTTTTTAAAGGGGCATCATGAAATTTTCATGATCCACAGCCTTGTCCCCCAACTTAATTTTTTTAAAAAGTTGAGATCTTTTATTATTTGAACTGCATTTTGTGTGTGTGGCTTATTTGATGTGCAGATTTAGATTGTTTCTGCAAAAAAATTGCAAATTTGTATTTTCTGTCAATGGACAAAACTTGCAACTTGCACTGTGATACAAACATGAGCTCATTTCACCAAAATGCAAGATCATAATCAACTGAAGTTGGGGAATAGGCTTTTCTATAAAATCTAGCAAAGCATGACAAGACAGAAGGCGCTAGAATCACAAAATGCCCTTTTTAATGTACTGGCAGCCTGAGAATTCTCTACCAGCATAGATGTATGCATGTACCCAATTTACAGTGTATTCTGCATTTAAAGCGGCACTGGCACATTTTCACAAAATATGAAATTTCTTCAATTTGCTCTCAAATGATAGTCTAGGCCATTGGAAGAATAGAGATACATTTTACACATAAAATAACATACTCAAAAACAGATAGGGATGTTAATAAGAGATTAAGACATCCAGACAATTGTAGGCTAACTTCTAAGTTTTCCATAACTTTAATCAACAAATGTGTATATTACACGAATATCATAGACTCGTACTCATTGATATTAAAACCACAAAGGTGACAGACTTATATCATCTGAACCGTTAGCCTCAGTAATCCATGTGTGCCCAATCTTACGTGCAAATTCAGTCGCATCTGTAAGAAATTTGCAATTTTGTATTTTCTGTCCGTAAACGGACAGAAATTAAAGCACAGTAGCCTATGGGACCGTGGAAAACGAGCAATTGCTCATAACACAAAACTGCAAGATCGAGATCGGCTCAAATTTTGGGAATAAGCGTTTCTCAAGGATATCTAATGATCAATTAATAAAACAGAATGTGCTGAAATCACAAAATACACCTTTAATTATAAAATCGTCCTGTTTACTAATGTATATAAAAGATTTACAACCATGCAAAAATATCGATTTTGAAAAATCTTGAGGGTGCACTATTTTTCAAATGTGCCAGTGTCTCTTTAATTAAAGTTGTTTGGAAGATATTAGTTTAGCGAGTAACATAAACACACAAAATTATAGCTTTTAAATATGCATTAAAGATGAGCAAGGCACCCCGGATTGAATCTTTTACTGCCCTGGGCCAGAGTGGGTCACAGACATTGTACACTTGTTGGAAGTCTGATCCAGTCCAGTCCAGGTATAGATGCAGATCAGTTCAGGTTGTACTGTAATGATTAGAAAACCTTACTAATGGAAGAAAAGGAATATTTTGTTGTTAGAACGATAAAAAGGCACATCTATACTACTTTCTACTTTCATCTCCAACTTGTGTTCACAATAAAAAAAATGTGGCTAATGACTTGTTTTTAGCCATGTGTACATATGCATGTAGGTACTGATACCTATGGTAGGTTTGATCTGTGGAGAACTTTAATGGAGCATTTGGCAACTGGGACTGGAAAAGACAGTTGGCTGGGTCAAGTCAGGTCAGGGCAGAAGTGATGGGAGATTTCCAGGTCCTGTATCAGAAAACCCTACCCTGTTCATCTCTAATGCAAAGCATTCAGCAATAAAAACCTAAGAGTGTTATAGCACAAACAGATCTGTTTGTGGTGCGATTCTTTAATGACTGAATGAAAATGTCTTTCCATCAGTAGGTAGTAGTAGAGCCAGTAGAACAAAATAAAATAGGTGAGCTAGCCACCAGTGCTGATAGTAGTTAGGGAAGTGTTGTTTAATTTTTAGAAAGGGTTAAGGATAGAAGGCAAGCAAAGTGAATTATGTGGTTTGCTCCTTTTCTTGATAAGTGATGAAGGAGGCATTTTTGTAAACTCTTGGTGACCCAAGTACCATCACATTACTGTTTGAAAAGGCAATATTATCTTGTAATAGGTCAACAGACAAGATGGTGATCAAAATAAGTGTGCTTCAATGGGTAATGCTACCATTTTGTAAGTTCTTTTGAAGTCTATTGATGATAAACATTGCTGATACAGTGATGTGATGGTGCTCCCAATTATTTTGGAGCATTTGGATTTGGGCTTTCATGGATTTTGAAGGTGCTAGAACTTTGCTAAGGCTTTTGGAACTCCTTTTAGTTCACAAATGTGGTAAAGTGTAAATTAGATTTTGTTTTGCTTTATATTTTTTCTACTTTCTGTATCATACTTTGTATTATAAAATATGTACAATTTTTCTTATTGATTTATGTTTATGTACTAATCATAATTCCAAAATAAAACAGCACAATATTTTCCAAATAAAAGAAACGGATGTGCAAATTTGAAATGATAGGGAGTCATAATTTTTAGGGAGTCCTGTATGGGTGTGCAAGTGAAATTTTTAGGTATGGTCAATTTTGATACAAAAAGGTGGAGGAGCAGATAATTGGTATACTACCAAACTGAGCTTCAGTGAGAAATTTCACTTGTATAGCCAATTAGGTATAATTACAGAATAAGAATTCATTATTATTGCATCATTATACTGCTAATATTTTTTAATTCCATATTATAAAATCAGGGCTGCATTTGGTGGAATTTTGAGTTGGTACTGTTGGACGAATTACTATTACTCTATAGTATCTATTTAGATTCATTTTTTTATATTTCTTGCAGTGTAACTTACAAAGTAGGCAACTTAATTTTTCTACTAATTTTGTAGTGTTGAAGATTTTCTATTATATCTTTTCTTTTCTAGCTTTTGTAAGTTCAACTCATAGATAACAGCAAACCAGAGAGTTAGCTCTAAATTGTAAACAGTAGTGTACAGTAGATATATTTGAAGACATAAGATAGTATATGTCTGTGTGGAATACTTTTGATGTGGCTGAATTTAGTCAAGTTCAGTAGACTGACTTTACAAAGTGGGAGACTATAAGCAGGTATTTGCAACACACATGCCATTTGCCAGCTTGGTGAAATATTTCTGTTGGTTTGTATGGAGAATCAGTCATAGCAAAAGGGGAGGGACACATGTGAGTAGAGTGGCACTGACAAAATATCAAAGCAGATAAAGAAAGGTGGAAAGCATTGTGCTCATTAGCACCCGACCTTATTGATTTTTATTTGGTGTTATCTCAATATTTTAATCAAAAATCACATTTCACAATATTTGTCAGGCTGGTAAAATATTAAGATGTAGCATAAGGCTAGTATACTTAGCGTGTTCTAGCCTATTATGCTATCGATACCTGTAACTCTCCCAAGTAGCTTGTATGATGGGCTATGGCAAAGTTCATAATTTGAGGTTAATGACTACATTTTGAGGTTTGAGGCACCAAAATGTAAGGCATTACATGATTTCAAACAATAATGGTAAAAAGAAATTTAGACTTTTTGAAGTATCATTCACACAACAAGAGGACGTGTAGTTCAATTTGGGTACACAATAGGAGAGGGCATGGTTAAATTGGATAAAATCTGGGAAATAGAAAAAGCATGCACTCAGGGGCATTTCTGCAAGATGACTCACTTCTTTTTGACACACTTATGAATTCGGACCCCTTTTTGTGTCGCCTGCCCTAAGGCAGGAAGACACATAGGGATCACTTTGTCCACTGTAGTCTGTTGTTGTTGATGATGATGATGATGATGTCTGTTGTGAAAAAGGGTTAACATTTGCATGTAATATCCACATACTTTGATGGATTTAAACCAAACTTGGGTCACAGGTGCAACATGGCATCCCCCACTTGTTGATGAGGTCAAAGGTCACATGCCAAGGTCAAAGGTCATGTGAGGTCAAGTTGTAAAATAGGCTGAAAATGTAAAATTGACCTCATTTGAAAAGTTGAAGTTCAATTGGAACCAACTTGAATCATAGGTGCAACATGGACCCCTAATTTGTTGATGAGGTCAAAGGTCACATACCAAGGTCAAAGGTCATGTGAGGTCAAGTTGTAAAATGGGTTGAAAATGTAAAATGGACCTCATTTGAAAAGTTGAAGTTCAAATGGAACCAACTTGAATCATAGGTGCAACATGGGATCCCTCATTTGTTGATGAGGTCAAATGTCACATATCAAGGTCAAAGGTCGTGTTAGGCCTATCATTCACTAACCGTGACGGCAGGCGACACAAGCGGTCCGAGGACCGATGTATTTTTTTGCCTTAACGGAATAAGCCACACAGTTTATGTGGTATATTCCATTAAGGTTTCTGAATTCATAAGTGGTTTATTCCGTTAAGGTTTCCGAATTCATAAGTGTGTAAGAAAGTAGTGGGTCACCTTACAGAAACACCCAGCAGTCAGATCAGTGTGGAAAATTTCCAAATATGAGCATGGTATTTATCAATTGCAAGATCTTGATTCTCAGCAGCAAATATTTGCAGGTGCTTAAAATATATATAATATAATAGAGCACCTATTGCAATTATTTTCATAACAAAATAGTATTGATTTTTTGTCATTTTATAATGGAAATAATGTTATTAGACGCTGTGTATATTTTTCACTAAATCTACATGTACACTACAATATAAAGCAATTTCAAAACTATTTGCTGATGAGAATCTAGATTTTGTAGTGGATAAATCATCATGTAAATGCAAGAAGGTCATATGTGCAATAGCTGCCATGTGGTAATCTGTGTACTACCATGTATTAGAATAACTCTCACTTTGTCTTTCCTTGAGTCAGTGGCTCTTGAAATGGTTCTTCAGGCAACACTCACTGACCAAAGACTTGGCATAATGGTGTGCTTGATGGGGATTTCTGTCAAATGGCAGCTATTGCACTTACGACCTTGTTGCACAACAAAATATCATACCCATTGTGCAGTGTCTGCCATATTCCAAAAAGGCTAATCAACTTTATTCGTAGCCATCATCATTGTGGATCTGTTTTTCATTGCAAGATTAATATTTGGAATCAGTCTACATGAAAAATGCATTCAATGAGGCCAAACATGCCTAGTCTTAGGTTAGCTATCTCAAACCACTGATATCCTATACAGACTCCACCAGGCTGGAAATGATTAATGAAATATGTTCAAAGATTAAAGGCAATGCATACAGGTCAACTTGCTTTTTCATGCATGTGTTCAGTAATTTTAACTTAGAAAATTAAACATTTGTGTATGTAGAGTAATTCTTGCTTGGTGACATTTTGGTTTACTTGTTCCTATATGTCTAATACTCTATGGCAATGTTGTGTTCATCGTAAAAATACATTCTGCTGGTTCAGAATTTAGGTAGCGGGAGAACAAACCAAAGGTGATATTTATTTGAAAAAGTATGGCACATGTATATGCAGCTGGACTGTCAACAAGTGTTATAGGGTACTGTAAAAGTGGAAATTTTCGCGCTACATTAATTTTCGCGCTTTTCGCGCACTTCTGAGCTAGCGCGAAATTAAAAACTCGCGAAAATGTTTATTTTGTGTGTAGGTCTATGTAGGATAGCTGAAAAGAGCGAATTTAATAACAAGCAAAAATGTTAAAAATTGCTGAAACGTGAAAAATTACACTCGCGAAAATTATCACTTTTACAGTAAATTCTAATAAAATTCTGTTGGTTGCATTAAAGGCCCAATGTGAAATTTCAAAATATCATTTTTGGTGTTTGAAAGGGGGAAAAAAAAAAAAAAAAAAAAATTCAATGAGGCCAAACATGCCTAGTCTTAGGTTAGCTATCTCAAACCACTGATATCCTATACAGACTCCACCAGGCTGGAAATGATTAATGAAATATGTTCAAAGATTAAAGGCAATGCATACAGGACAAATGAACCTAAAGCTGTCCTTGTACTTATTCCAGGAGGTACTTGTAATAAGGAAAAATGTACAAAGTGGCTCTGGAATATTAGACTTTGAATCAAAACCAACCATTAATTGTTGGAACATAAATTTATAAATCTATCAATAAAATTTCACTCATATTTCTTGTAAGAACTTATGCAAAAATAGAAGTTATGATAAATAAATAAACCATAAGGTGAGAAAATGATGATTGCTGGGATTGCTTCAAAACTTAATCACTGGTTGCATGCCTGTTCACCCTGTTCTTCCTGGTTAGAATTGGGTTCTGTTCTAAATAATGAAGCTATCTCAAACCACTGATATCCTATACAGACTCCACCAGGCTGGAAATGATTAATGAAATATGTTCAAAGATTAAAGACAATGCATACAGGTCAACTTGTTTTTCATGATGTGTTCAGTAATTTTAACTTAGAAAATTAAACATTTGTGTGTGTAGAGTAATTCTTGCTTGGTGACATTTTGGTTTACTTGTTCCTATATGTCTAATACTCTATGGCAATGTTGTGTTCATCGTAAAAATACATTCTGCTGGTTCAGAATTTAGGTAGCGGGAGAACAAACCAAAGGTGATATTTATTTGAAAAAGTTGGCACATGTATCTGCAGCTGGACTGTCAACAAGTTGTTAATAATAGGTTACTGTAAAATGGAAATTTTCGCGCTACATTAATTTTTGAGCTTTTCGCGGCACTTCTGTCTCTGAGCTAGTGCGAAATTAAAAAACTCGCGAAAATGTTTATTTTGTGTGTGTAGGTCTATGTAGGATAAGCTGAAAGAGCGAATTTAATACCAAGCAAACACATGTTAAAATTTGCTGAAACGTAAAAATTACACTCCCGAAAATTAGTGACACTTTTCGCAGTAAATTCTAATAAAATTCTGTTTGGTTGCATTAAAGGCCCCAATGTAAATTTCAAAATAATCATTTTTGGTTTTGAAAGGGGGATGGTCGATTTTAGTTTTATAAAGTTATTTCATCTTGATAGAAGGGCTTACAACAACCAAAAACCAATCTTGTAAACTTTTCGCACACGATATTCAACAATCCATTTTCATGTGAGAGCTAAATGGCGATTTTATAGCCCCATAGAGTACTGGTAAAAATTAGTAATTGGTCAACCCAAATTGGTGATCGGACATGGACCTTTTTTAATGATAGTCACCTAAAAAGTAAAATGCCAAAGTTTCATTTGATTGGATTTTTAGTTTTGTGGTATTAGCAGGGGAGTGCGGCCACAGAACTCCCATTTTAGACACATCGCAATTGGTTTAACAGGTAAAGCTAAATTTTGACAAAAATTTTCTGAATTTTGTATTGTTGTCAAGGAATATTCTTATACAACCAAAACCAGATGAGCTGAAGAAGGTTGGTTTCTTCTGCTTTTTTAATTTGAATGCATAACGGACTAGGCAAGTTCGTATGTAGGTCAGGGAACACACATGAACCAACCCGCATCAAAGCACCCTAAATTGGTCTGTGGTTTGCACTCCGTATTGCTGCAATTTCTTTTGATATTTTGGGGAGTTACTATATTGAATGAGGCTTGGCCGCCACCATCTGGTAGTAAGCATTTATGTGTAGTACACCACAGTCCTACAGGATACTGTGTGTGAGAGAGCTATGCAAGAAGTGATGTACCAAATAAAATATTGATTTTTGTTAATTCTTTCAAAAGAAAAAAGAGTGCAGCAGTGCTTGACAGAAGCATTTGTAATACCTCATTTGCATCCTTGGGACTGCTATATGAAAAATCTACCACTCATTCACCCTCTCTGCTGCCAGTGGCAGAGATTTCTGCATGCTTTCATTGTTCAGGGGATGCTCCATTCATTCATGAATAGAGCACCCCCCCCCCAACAATGAAAGCATCAGACCTTCATTTATGAAAATAAGAGCTCTGTTAAAACTCTCCCGAGTTCATTTAGGTGCTCAACAAGGGGCTCAATTACCTACAAGTCATATCAAAAACATAACCTTTCAAGTAATACGGAGCTCAATTTATTGAGCTCCTGAAAGACAGGTCAGGAGAGTTGTAGGACTAGGAGCCCTGGAGAAATTGCTCTCCTCAGAAATGAAGGTCGGAAGCATGCAGAAATCTCTGCCACTGCCTGCTGCTAACCTACATTTATGTGTAAAGTCTATTTATTATCCAGATTGACAATCTATCAAACAGGATTTAAAATGAGTGGTAATTTTTTCCCTATATGTTCGCACTTTGTAATATGTCTTGGAACTATTTTGTGTAAAAGTGGACTTGCATTAAAATGCACAAGTTGATACATATTATTGATGGTTATGCCAGTGGGCACTTCTAACATAGCATAACCAGTGGGAGACAAGAAAGTAACAATTAAGAGGCTTCTTTTTCAGTTTCTATGCAAGATAAAAAGACCTGGCTCTCACTTATTTTCTATTTAGTACTGTAAGTTTTAAGAGGAGATACACAGGTATTTGCTGTTATTCATGGTACTATGGTATTGTCACATTCTGTATGCATGGTGTATTTTATTGTGTTTTGCTCTTTAGATAAAAACAAATGGAGCAAATCTTTTGATATCTTTTAAAACAAGTTGAGATCCATTCTTACATTTTCCAAAAGGTACTTTGGGTCTTTTGCATATAGAAATTAATGAATTAAAATGGAAGTCTTATATGGTGGCTTTAAAGGTGCAACGAGAGATTTCACATGTCAGGTGTCCCTAAAAAAATCGAAGTTCTGATTTTTGCCCTGATGTAAAGCTTTCCATCAAAAATAACCCCATCTGAAAGGATTAAACTGAGAAATGTTTCTTTGGTACAAAAATTTTGAAATTTCTAATTTCATATAGGAGCAAATACGAAATTCGGCCTGTTTTATATTGAAATACAAGCAAATCAGAATCACATTTTTTTCTCTCTTTTAAGGCATTTCTTTAGGCACATACAAGGTAAGAAATCTATTGAGTGTCTAGTCTATATGAAATTACTATTATGACACAATATTTGGGTGCCTCAAAATCTCTTGTTGCACCTTTAACTAAGAGATACAAATTGGCTTTCAGTGGGAACCAGAGGTTGATTTTAGATAAATTAATGGCTACACTTATATAACCAATGGGTTGTAATGCTATATAAGCCCTATACTTTAAAAAAATCATCTATGTAATGTATTTTCATGCTTTGATATTGTTTCACTTGTGAAGTGCAGAACTGAAGACCAGGATAACTTTTCACAAGCGAATTCCATAGGCTGTTTCAATATCAGGAGAAGTTAATATCCCCAGTTATATATATTTTGAGCTCTGTCCTAGAATAGTTCACCTCAAGATCATGGGCAGCTTTTTCTGGATCTTGACGAGTATTTACCCAGTCATTGAAAACCTGGGGAACTTAGATATTTAACCCTCTGGGCACAACTGCCCTTTTAAGAAAGTTTCAGATCGGTTGATTACATGTAATAATCATTTTAGTAACCAATAAGAATAGAGTTTCTTAAATATTTAAGACTGATCCTCTTCAGCCATATCACCATTCTTATCAAAGAGCCGATTGGCTCAGTAAGTTATACAGCTTTCTTTACAGCCAATTGGCATGTAGTTCTGCCTTGTACTTATTCCAGCAGGTACTTGTAATAAGGAAAAATGTGCAAAGTGGCTCTGGAATATTAGACTTTGAATCAAAACCAACCATTAATTGTTGGAACATAAATTCATAAATCTATCAATACAATTTCACTCATGTTTCTTGTAAGAACTTAAGCAAAAATAGAAGTTACGATAAATAAATAAACCATAAGGTGAGAAAACGGTAATTGCTACGATTGTTTCATACCTTCATCACTGGTTGCATGCCTGTTCACCCTGTTCTTCCTTGTTAGAATTGGGTTCGGTTCCTCTAAATAATGAAGCTGATTTCAAGCACCATGAACGAGTCAACCATTGGGCAAATTTTGAACCTACCCTTTATAGATGAGTAACCTGTGTTAAATTATAACATTTAGTGAGGGGAATCAAATTTGTGTATAAAATATGACAGTATTTTGATAATGTTGGAGTGCATTTTATAAGTGTAAATCACCTTTTCCCTATTAAAATTTGTGACTGTCTAAAAAAACACCAAAGCATGCAAAAAAATGTAATATAATATATAAATCTTTTGTATTTTGTAATATAGGAAATAATTATCTATAAAAAAGGAAAAGCAAATGCTATTATATTAAATTTTGAATTAAATGCAACCTTTGAGTACTTTGTTCAATAAAATCTTGATTGATCTGAATATTTGTGTCTTATGTGTTTATATCTGGTATTCTTAAACACTTGAGATTGTTTACGCAATTTCATTGGTTCCGAGCTGTGTGGTACGAGACGTTATCTCACGGTACAGCATGTACGCGTAAACGCAATACGCAAA
>JAMKCH010020314.1:0-36986 GCA_023653785.1 Ophioderma brevispina
CATTCTCCTTAACACTTTTGACAACGTATTTGGAGTATTTATGCTACTAACTACATCCTGTGTAAATTTGATGAAATTTCATTGCGGGCAAATATGATTTTTCATAAAAATCTAGTTTTACACGTCTTTCTATGGGAAATAGGCATATAGAGGGCGCTATAACATACAAATTATGACCTTTGTAGGCCTATATGGCAAGATTCCTGCAATGGATTTTTTCTGATTTTTGCGGAGGTAATAGCTATTGCATGTCCCTACTTATATCAGTTGTCAAAATTGTGTCGCCATTGCTTAAAATTGCTCTAAAAATAAGAGACCATTTGCATGGGGTCAAACAGCTGTGCAAAGGGCTCCTAATGAGGGCAGCATAATTTCCTACTTTTTTCACTTTCGTTGTTTTCCCTTCATGACATTTCTAAAATACAGTATTCAAATTGCTTAAAAAGTTAAAATTCCCAATATTTCAGAGATATTTCACAGAAGATTTCATAGTATGATATCCACAATATTCCGAATAATATTTAGGTCGGGAGGTCATAGAGGTTGCCAAATCAAAAGTAAATGCTGCCATATCAGTAAACGTTTCATATAGAAGTCCATAGGATGTAAATGAGGTATTTCAATTGATTCCATCATGCGCTGTATGATGTTATGCAGCAGCGCTTGATGGAATAATTGGCAATGCCTCATTTGCATCCCTGGGACTTCCATATGAAACAGCTATGCCATATCAGATGGCAAATTGGTTCAGTTCTCGGAACTATTTTGGTCTTCTTTTGCTAAAAAAATCACTAAAGTTACATTATAGTCATTAATACATGGCTAATTACATCACAAAAGATGAAATCTACTTCAGAATGAGGGTGGAAACTATGTACTATGGGAAAACTGCATTTTTCAACAGCCTTAAAAATTCGGAAGTCATGAAGTGGTTGCATATGTTTGTGTACAGTAACATATGCAACAAAACATTTTCGACTCCGGCTTCGGGCAAGATTCGGGCAAGATTCGGGCATTATCCCACCCCCAAATTTTCAAGGTATTTTCAGCTAAAAAAGGGTAGGATTATTCTTGGGTCAGTACGGTACTTTGTGAATAAGTTGACACTTCCACAGGCATGAAACTGAAGCATGTATAGACTTCAGAAATGTGCTTTGAAGATTATTTCTAGTTGTTAATTCAAGTGCCAGTGTATGTAATGTGCAATCTGTATGGTCTTCATGGCCTATTATTTTCTTGAGCCATTGTCTTTGTAGAGAATGGAATAATTTTATTCTCAAGGAAACAAACCAAAAGGATTGAATCAAACCTTGAGAGGCACCGCAATTCATGGAAAAAGAGTTTGGTACACTTCTCCGATGGGAAAATTTAGGGAAAAATGAACCCTCTCCCCCAAGGCAATGTCGGGCTGAGCACTGTGTCAACAAAATGGAATGTGTCCATATATGCAAAAGTGGCCAACTATTTTTTCGAGGATTGTAGTTTAAAGGGAAGTGGATTTCAATCCTGACTACAGTAATAAAACAAAAGCAATATAACCATTTTTCACTCTGAGGGGTGTGGGAGTATCTTTCACCCAAAAAAAGTATACCTTTAAAGGTTGTTTCATCTTTTTGTTTGAAATTTATTATGTATGTCTAACTTTGTATTGAAATATGTCCCAATGTACTGCAGAGGAGAGAAATAGCCTAGATGAGGGAAAGAGGGGGTAGGTTGAAATTTGGGAGGGGATATTTCTTAATACTAATGAAATAACATTTATTAACATACATATAGGCCTACATCTGTTATTTCTTTGGAGCGACCCCCCCCCCCCCACCTCTGTAGGTGTATGTTGTGGAGGGGGGATTGGGTTTTCCATAGACACTGTAAAACAGTCAGTTTATTTGGGGGGTTTGAGGGGGGAAAGGGTTCTGAGCAGCGGGGTGCAACTAAACCCCCCCCCCCACTGTTACGCATGTACTACTTTAGGATTAGACACCAGAGGGGTTCAACATTCTCCCTTTTAGAGCATATGATTCAAACCAGTATATTGGAGCAATGCTATTACTTCCACTTTTTTATTTGACACTTGTTTCATTCAATGAGGTTCGTAGTAGAAGGTATTGGATTTCATCATTTCTCACAAGAGGGGCAGAGTTGCTCCTCTTCAGTGGCATGTTGTATTGTGTATTTGTTGAATTATGCTTCTATTCAGTAATTAAGAATAATGTAGGGGGAACTTAGAACTTGTTGATAACTGTATATTAGAGGTCTAGTTGAATCAGGAAGAATTCATGTTAACTGGTATAGATTAAAGAGTTGTGTAGCAAATTACATGTGGAGTTAGAGGATTACAGGTTAAGGACCATGACAATGGTATGAATGAAGTGGTACCATTCAAGGTAATGGTATTATTTTAAAATCCATAAGTGAGTACGTAAAAAGTGTGTAAGTGGGCAGCACATCGAACACAAGTTGTCAATAATAGCAAAGCATTAAATATGATGTATGTAGTGCCAGTCGACAGAATAAAAATGAGGTTAACCTTTTGTGTTAGCTTTGTGAGTGTAAAAACTGCAAAGGATTGTTGCAGGATGGGGCCTGGTTTGGGTGGTCTTGCAAAACGAGGACAAAGGTGAAGTGAAGAGGCATCTGGGTTATTGAGCATTGCGGGTTATCCTTTAGGGTGGATTTTCGTTGGAATTTTTGAACAAGGCCAAAATAACAGAAGTTGCTCTGATTCTTGTTGGCCTCAATGAAAAAACAAATAAGTCGTGTGCCCGTTTCTGTGACTTACGGTTGTAGGGTCAAACCTGTTGAAATTAGGGAATTGTGTATACCAGTGCGACGGCTGTTGTTTTACTCCATGATAACATCACCATTCATGAAGCGTGTTTCTATTGAAGATCCTGTATTTTACCGGTAATCCTACTTACCGGGAAAGAGCAAGGGAAGGTGGATACCGGTCAGTTTCTATTGGGCGCGTTTTACCGGTAAATACTCCCTGGCTGCTGTCGATCAACTCCACATAAAACTTGGCCGGCAAAAGGTCGTACACTAAGGTCAATGCAAAGCATTGTGGGTTTTGACTTTGTCAACAAAAATATTGCGGGACCTGACGATAGTAGAATTGGTGTCGATTTTGACATTTTACAGTTCAAAATTCAGCGCCAAATGAGATGTTAGATGGGTTAAATGTTCGTGTGAACGTTAGATAGAGAAGGGTTCCAAATGTTTACATGGAGCTGTACAAGCGGCGAGCGGCGATGACGTCAGATTGAGGAGGCACCGGCGAGGGAGCATCAGTTTGTATTGAGCACATTTAATCTCTTATCAGTCTCTTTTCCGGTTACAATGCCCCAATAGAAACCACCCCTATGGTTTACCAATTACTTGAAGTGGCAAATCCGATTTTATTGAATGGCTTTCTAGTGATGAATTTTCAACAGTGAAATACCATAACAAACCGAAATTTAAATTTTGAAATGTATTTCAGCACCACTTGTTATGCATTTTCAGTGTTTTATTGAAGGAATATTAACACTGACAATATTTACTTTTCTCATGATATGTAAACACTTATTAATTCATTACATGTTTCTATACTTGATAAAATTCCAATACTTTATGTACTATTGCACTGGTTGTGCAAAAAATTATTAAAAATTTAAAAGTCATATGCATTAGCCCTAGTGTTCTCAGTTGGGATCTAAGAATTTGGAGAAAAGCAAATGGTTACACTTAGACACAAGTGTATTGGTATGGTAGCATAGTCATGTTGATATGGTAGTAAATGATCTGGATCATTTGCTTATTGTGTTCAAGATGCTTACGTAATTGCAAGTGAAGGTTGCAAGTGCAATAGACTGCCATTTGTCAAATTCCCCATTCAACATGCAAAGTATGCAAGTCTTTAGTCAGGGCTCTTGAAACTGGTTCTTCAGGTGACAGTTGCAGAAGACCCCCTTTCAGAGCCACTGGATTCACGAGTTATTTCTATAATTAATGGAGGAAACGATTTGTATACATGGCAATGCTTGCCCTTACGACCTTATTGAGTCATTTTGTAACAAAATAAAATTTGGAAACCTAAGCCACAGATAGGATCACTGACAAGGGAGATGGAGATAAAATTTTCTAAACTAGACCACATCCACCTTGATTTTTTGTGATCAAAACTCATGAGGCCGGCACTGTTGGCCAAAGAAAGGTTGGGAGTTCGAGCCCTGCTGTTGCCAATGTTTTGTGCTCTTGAGTCTCAAGACTCGTTCGCCCGGTGTATAAATGGGTACGGCATTATTTTTTATGTTGGGAAGGTAACAGACTCGCTATCGAGGAGGTGTAACGATCCCCCTACAGCAACAACATATGGTGGAGTCTGGCGCAATCGCTTTGAAAGAGAAATGGGCACTCCGTTCCTGGTGGTACTACACGTTTCTGTCCCATGTACCTTTTTTAGTCTGTCCCAAAATTACAAGTTTACATTAGGGCCTAGGCTTTGGGATGGGATGTGGGATTTTGAAGCTTGGGCTATTGAACGTACCATCTGCACAGCCGGAAATTGGATGGAAATAGGCAGTGCTATAGTCAGGTGGCACATAATCGTAAATAATTGATTGTTGGAAAAGGAAGCATGGAGGAAATCGTTATGCAAATAAGAGGCGTGCTGCAGCTGACGGTTGGTGGTTCAAATTCTGGTGAAGTGTCAATTCTTCGTGCATTGAATATATCTTCCCCAAGGGATTTATAGCAAGAGAACGGAAGAAAAGGCATGGTGCAATTGCTAAATGTTTTTCTAGGATAGCACTGGATTTTCAATGAAAGCTAGTTAGAGGTGGGTTTGCCTCAGTTCTGGCGATTTTCAGATTTTCTTGAGCCCCTAGTTACGTTGTTGAGTAAACCAAAGGTTTAAATCCGGTATTTGTCCCTAAGGGGGGGTGGCTGTATACACTAACACATTCAGCCAAACTACTGTGTGAGGATTTATTATTGGAGCAAAAAGATAATGAATAAAGCATATCACCAAAAAGGTTTATAACAAATTTCTAAATTGAGTACAGCCGTTGGATAGTAGAAGTAAAATGTTCGTCCTACATGGTCCAATAGGACAGTGTGTGTGCGTGTGGTGTTTTAAGTAATGTGGTTGGACCAATTGGGAGCATGTTTTTGTTCATAACATTAAAAAGGAAACAGTTCCTGGGCTTTACCTCTATTTTACCTAGGGTAATGAAGAAATAGCATGCTTCTGATACAAAATCTCCAAATTTTGATAAGTAGAGTGGGGATGAAGTCGGGCGGGTCACCCACCGTTAACATCTTACAGCATCACTGCTCCTGCAGGATGGAAATATGCCACAATTCTGTTGCCAATTAAAACTTACTGAGGAAATAAATTTAAGCTTGCATATATTGTATTTTATGATACCATTCATGTAATTTTTATTTCATCATAACCAGGGAGACTGCATTATGCGCAGTCAGCCATTTCCGGATCTTGGTTGTAAAAGATTGATCGAACCTCAACTTGGCAAAGGTGCTCTATTTAACCCCTGGCACGACTACCTCCGTGTGATAGAAGGTCTGATGGATCAGCCATAACATGAAATAGCCCTCTGAATAACAATCAAATTTATATGCTATATATCGAAGCTGTGGATAACTTATACAATATTCTTACCGTTAAATTGACCAATCCAAAGAGTGCTTAGGTATCAATAGATAGCTAAGGTCATTCTGAGATCCTAAAGTCTTGTCCTCAAACCTGGTGTGGTTTGAAAACTGGGCTCTAAATTTGATCACAAGAGAGTCTGTCCAGAGTAGAGTAACATAAAATGTCACCTGTTACATCGTCTATATAAGAGAAACAACTTGCAGCATGTTTTTATGGGGGCCGGTTTCCTTTCTTTGAAAATCGTTGAAATTTTCTTCTGGCTACACACATTTACTTTAGAGGGGAATTTCATGATACCAGCCTTGTCCCCAAAAATTACTCGAAAAAGCATGAGAGTTTATATCATCTGAAAACGTTTATGTTCATGTGGGCCTTATCTTGGGTACAAATGTGATCCCTTGAAGAAATTCATAATTTAAATTTGTATGTTTGTATGGAAAACATGACAGAAATTACAACACAGGACTATATGGGGGCAGCATGAGGCCAAACATTTGCTCATAACATAAAACACAGTTGTGGCAATCAACCTTTCTCGTGCATATCTATAGTGAACCAGAAACAAAAAAATGGGTGCTAGGATCACAAAATACACATCTTTAAGTAACTTCTACAAATCGCCTTTGTTCAGTGTAACAACACATATTTTTGGTTTGCAAGCTGTGGATTGATTTGTATGGGCCATTTCTCTGTGAAACACACGCTACAAATGTTTATTACTCTAATCTTGATGGTGACGGGTGAAATCTCAGAAAAGAACCTTCCAAGTGCATTTTGATAGCAATCAAATTTTAGCAAAATGTACAAGTTTATATGTATATTTCCACCTTTATAGTGAGACAGGAGACTTGAAGCAAATTAGCTTAAAGCAGCATGGAATCATCCGATTCGTTGGGGAACAGTTTGGAGACCTGGAATTCAATTCTAACCATTGAGATGTAAAAGCAAAGAGGGTATTCCTGACGAAGACCATTGATGTTGAATGGCAAACAGCTTGGAAGTGATGACACTCAAGGGAACATAATTCAGGAGACTCAAGGACAGGTTATATCTCTTCAGGATCTTTGCAATCAGTTTGCCAGTCAGAGCTGAGAAGAAAGAGAATAGAAGCAGTTGGTCAAGAAGTAGCTGAAATGCTGGTTGCTATGAAAAATTTTCCAGATATTTTGTGTGATTTCGGAAGGTGATAAGGATCATTGGATGAAGGTGAAGTTAGCGTTCAACTCGTAGATGAACTGGTATTCCAGTTTGTTGTCGGTTGTGCTTTTAAAATTAAAGGGTTATCTCTTAGGACAAAGGAAAACTGAATGAAAGAGAGACTTGATGGAAATCTTCAATGAGAGTTGCACACTTGGGGAGAAGGATGAAGCTGTGGTGGAAAATTCGAATTTTTGTTTCAAAGAACACTGTTGGCTGGTATCAGGTATATTCCATGTAACAGGTGAATGATGAAATGTTAGTTGTGGATGTAAATTCAGGAACCTGATGGATGGTTAGCCAAAGGTTAGTAGACAGGAGAGTGATTAATTTGACACCAGTGACGATTGAAGTAGAGAAAACCTTCAGATGAAGTGACCGCTGTTATGGAAATAACCACGAGCAGCAAAACAGGATGACATGGCAGAGGAAATGTCAAGTGAGCGCAAAGAATGTAATGTAGGTGACCAGAGATCCTACCAACATCAAAGAAGGTGAAGTCAAAGAGCAATTCTGATGTGAAATTGATGAAGAGGACATCAAATGTCAACAAGAGAACAACATGGACGATCATTTGCACCAATTAAATATGCAGAGCTGGTTGAGTGCTCAAAAGTAGATGAGGTGTTGAAAAGAGTAGATGGTCAGCAATGTAGTTCAAATCAGTGCCTCCTTGAATGTGATTCAGTAATCATTGCATTCAGTTGTCAAGTTGCACAGCTGTTGAACAAAAAGTTGGCATTATTCATTGCTAGCCAAACAGCTTGGAATTATGAAGATCAAAGAGGTTACATGAAAGGGGCTCGTCTCTCTACAGGTTCTGAGCTCTGCATTTGGAAGCAAAAGGAACTAAGAAGAGCGAAGATGCAGTCGGAAGGAAAGCTTGTGAAATTTGCCAACTTGCAACAATTCAATGAGGATGTTGATTGAAAGATTGTCCCTGACAAGGTGGAGGCTTGTATGAACGGAATATGTTAGTTTGAAGGGTGATGACAATGAAAACTCCTTGCCTTTGCAAGGGCTGTACTTAAAATCCCAGATATCTGAAGAAAAGGGAAAATTTGCAGTGACACAACTGAGTACTTTTTTGAACCAGAACAGTACACTAGATGAAAGAACGCTGTTGGTAGAAATCCACGCTTTGAAGGCGACATTGTCTGCTCTGCCTCGTCTTTTCCAGTTTTTCTTGATGAAAAGGTGTATGTAATGAAGCAAAGCAGTCTACCAAGAAAGTGGAATCTGAATTACAAACCCAAGCTTCTCACATCTGCCAAAGCAACAAATTTTGCTATCACTTACTTTTGATTGTACTTTTCGTTACCAAACACCTTGGTGTTCTGATGCTTAGAGAAATCTTAGAAGAAGAGGGGACTTCCTCTTCAGTTACGGTGTTGGTCATTTTGGACCGAGATCTGATGATAATGAGAGGAACTGTTGGCTGGAGGGCAATGGTAGTTCTGGAAACTTTACAGAATATTCCTGATTTTTCAAACATCAAGTGCCAACAGAATTCACTGTGCAAAGCGTGGTTAATGAACCTAAAGTAAATATTCTCAGGGCAGTGCTGCCAACAAACTCATGCCTATGCTAGAGCATGTTCAAGCTAATATTGTTCCTGGGAAAAGGGACCTTTAGTTTTATTCAATCTTAAGGCACCTGTCTTGGCCAGAACAGCACCTCCGTGAACGAGAAGCTGTTGGAAAGAATCCCGGCACACTGAAGAAGACGCTTCAGACCTTCCCCAATAATTTTAAGGTATCTGGAACAATATCAGTGTTGTAAGGATGCCTCACACCTATGCAGCAAACCGTTTTGTGCATCATAAAAAGGAAAAGGTACCCGAACCAGAATAATCCTTTGTCAATATCTGAAACAGTTACGGAAAATAATAGTATCAAGCTGTGATGAGTTTCTCGCATTGAGAATGGGAAGCCGTATCTTGATTTTATAACTCGAATGAAATTAGGAGTCCCATGGTGCCCCAAAGGAGAAGGAACTATTGGGAAATAAGGCAAACTTGGATGAATGTTGAAACCTGTCAACAAAGTTTTAGTTTTCCAGGGAAGTCATTCTCCTAGTAAATGGCAAGACAGGCAGGAGTGGCAAAGACATGCAGGAATGGTGCCTCTGGATTGGTATTCCAAAATATGAAGCAAGTCGTGCTTTGTTTCCCCAAGCAGGAAACCCTATTCCTCTACAGGGAGTACTACCAAGTCTCAAGCAAAGGTTATTCCATCAATAGAGATTATGTTCGACACAAAAAAAAACAGATGCGCAATGGGTGGAGAGATCGCGCATCCGTCACTCAGGCATTGACAACTAGCTCTCAAACTCAATACCAAGTACTGGTAGCTAGTTCCAATCCATCATGGCCAGTGATGTCCCACAATCAACAACAGTTGTCAAGTGGTTTATCAAACAACTGAGAAGACTAGCGCAGTATAGGCAAAGAGAATGTTCCATACATTTGAGGCCAAGTCAATCGCCCAACGGCATTGGAGGTACAATCGACATCTTATCGGTACAAAAAAAATCAACCACACAAGCTAAACAATTGGTCTTGAAAAAATCACCGCATATTTAGAACAGTGGACGATTACTACCATCAGACAGCTAGGAGGGTTCTAGGGAAGCATTAAGGTCGGCAGCTGAAAAGACATGCTGTTGGACAGACCCCGGCCTTCTTTACGACGCTTTGTCTTCTCTTCCCAACCAGTTTGTGATAGTTGTCCATTTGTAGGAGTTCAAAAGTCAAATGCCCTTGTAAGTGGCACAGCCAAGCTGGTAACTTTTGTGGAATCAAAAGGCAAATGTGAAGTGACACCTTGATGGGTCAATTAGGACACCGTGGGACCACTAAAGAGCAAATTGCAATCGGGAAGGACATACAAACCTTCATACACAGACCATTTCTCTGCTAGCCACAAGGTGTCTTGTCATTGATGGAACATCATAATACTTTAATAATGGGAGAAATGGACAGCCGAATGCAACCAACCAAAATGGACAAAACACAAGCATTAATTCAAAACTTAGGTTGGCGCCCACTTTCTGCAGGAACATCAGCTCTGAATTCAAGCCCTTCAGGTACCACCATTGAAAATTACAAGAACATTGCCATCCTCCTCGACAACAAAATCTTGTCTTACGCAGCACAGTTACGCATCCTCGGACAAGCAAGATACAGACACTAAGCTTTACCTTGACATTTGTACCCCTTATACTGACCGAGCAATGTGTCAAGAATTTTGCGCAATGGTTTGGCCAAGTAAAATGACTAATCCTATAATCAGTCTTCTAATTGAACAAAGAGAAGATTGGAATAGCTAATGCAGGTGGGAGGAATCCTGTGGTACTTTCCTTTGACATGAAAGAGCAACACCTCAGAGCAGGTGGTTTCAGTATCTTGGCTGAAGTGCAATGCCAGTGATACCGTCTCAAGGTACAGGGGCATCAATTAACTGTTAAACCCAATTTTGAAATTCAGTGCTCATTTTAGATGTCCTCATTACATATATTTAAAACACATATCTTCTCCTTGCTCATTTCCCATAAATTGCAAGTAGTTAAAACCATATTTTCTACCTCCATGGTTTGACTACGTTGTGGTTTTACAATATTTGACAATCGGAATTACTGTAAGTTAACTGACACTAAGCCATAATTGGAGCCAGGGAAAGATTCCATCAGGCCTGGGATGTAAGGACTGCTGGTTCTCCCATTCATTTCCATGTCGTCAGTGTACTTAGGCTATCTAGGTAACCGAATGCAGATCTAATCCTGTATTAACTTTAACGAAGGCTGTAAAGTTACCTTTGTAGTGCTTTTCGTTATCATCAAAGATATCAATGACAGAATTTGCTCTTACACAGGAAGATTCTTACTCTCTGGGTGGCCACTTCGACCTTTTTTCATGTTGAAACTGTTATATAACAATAGGAGTTTGCAATTGGTTCCACATGCCTATAATCAAGTTTCCTTTATATTACCTTGCATGATAAAACAAGTGGTAAAGATGCCGCGTCGATTTCGAGGCTGCCCAAAGCAACATTTGTGTTCCTTGATTTATCCACTTGGGTCAGTTGATTTTGGTCCATAAGATTGTCCACACAACCAGTGTTTGTAGTTTGGGCCCAAATGCCAAGGAAAGAGAGAGTGCCACTCCTGTACCAAGCGTCTTGTCAACACTTTCCACTAACTTCACTTGTTCAAAATATACCTCAAGGTTCCTCAGAATCTGCTTGTGGCATTCTCATTATTTTTATTAATTTATTTTATTATTTTAAAAAAAAAAAAGGATATTTGTTTGTTTGTCAACTACTACACTTCCACCTTTGTGTTGTCTGCAAGAGGGGCACATTTGGATTGCTTTGGTAGTGTGTGTGTCTGCCCGTCTGTCTGTGTCCAAAGATATGAACCCTAAAACAAATTGCTTGGCGTTCCACATTTGTCAAGCAATTTCCCTGACACTTGGATACAGTGGTCCTTGAGTAGTGTCCCAAATGTGTTGGTACGCTTATGTAACCTTGTGACCTCATTTTACCTTTGTCCCCATAACAAAATTGCGATGGCAGACAACAAATGCATTCTGTGAATGCTCTGTTCTTTGTGGGAACGGATTGCGTAGCAAATCCGGCTTATGAAATGGGCAATGTCTGGATGTACGTATGTAAGGAATGTATGTGTGTGTGTCTGGACACACCCATACCTTTTGGCCATAACTTTTTCCAGATGAGCTCGAGTACCCAACTTAGATACATGGTTCCCAATAGAAGTTCCACCCCTAGAAATTTAAGGCATTTTGTTGCCTCTTTTCACTTTTAGATATTGGAAGATTGGAAGATTTTAAAAAGGTTTTGAAGAGAAGTAAACAATTTAGCTCTGCCACAACAGTCATTGCATTTCAAAACAAACCTTTGGCAATCAACACACCTCCTTTTTCCAAAATGATGCTGTCAGAAAAGTGGCATTTAACCACATTCAAGGTCTAAAGTAAGACATCACCATTTTACCAACAAAACAAAGATTTCATTTTCCCAATTTTCCCATTGCGATTCTGAGGAAATAAGCTTAACGGACAATTGACGCATGGCAACAAATAAACAAACAACACAAATATGCATGAAAATAAAGAATGGCGTGTAAGCTTGACATTCCATCAGTCTCAAAATAGTCATTCTTCTTTGCATACTCCTCTTTTTTATGAAAGAAAGAGGAAAGTTGAAATGCCTGGTTCAATAAAAATATCTTAACTGTTTTTGTCCTTCAGGGTGAGACTCAATAGTCAATGTTTCCTCATCTGACTGATAAACATCATTGCAAGTGTTTTACACATCTGTTTACACCATTTCTGATTTTCTGTTGATGAGTGGTTTCCCTGCTCGCTGATAATTCCATCAACCCCCCGTTGAGTCCAGTATAAGCGTTCTGTTTCACATTCGCTGTTGTTGCTTATGCAAATCTATCTCATTGTTTGTTTGTCTGCATTTGTCTTGTTTGTTTTCATCCTGTTTGCCAATGTTTTTAAGCTGATTTAATTCAGCCACAATGAAGGAAATTAAACTGTTGTTGTAAATTGATAAGTTTCTCTTCTCACTTTTTCTGACAGCATCATTTTTGGAAAAAGGGAGTGTGTGTTGATGCCAAAAGTGTTTTTGAAAAAGCAACACTTTGTGGCAGGCCCATGTTTCTTCTCTTAAAACTGTTTACACATTTCCATCATCCAGTTCTAGAGTGAAGTTATGCAAACGAAATGTCCCTCGAATTTTAGGGGTGAACTTATTTTTTGGGAACCCCTTATATTGTAGGGGGGCACAGCCCGTACTACTATTAATTTCCATTCCCCCATCGTCCCCCCCCTGGGTCTGACATGGGGGTGGGGAAATGTCCAAAAAGGTCAACATTTCACCAAAAAGGAAACATTTTTGCCATAACTTTTTTTCCAGATGAGGTAGATTACCCAAACTTAGATATATTGTAGGATGTCACAAGCCCCTACTAACCATGTAATCCATTCCCCCCGGTCCTCACCCTGGGTCTGACATGGGGGTGGGGAAAGTCAAAAAATCAACCATTTCATTCACCAAAAAGGTAACATTTTTGCCATAACTTTTTTTCCAGATGAGCTATAGTACCTAATCTTAGATATATTGTAGGGGTCACAGCCCTTACTAACTATGAATCCATTCCCTCCCCCACATCCTCCCCTGGGTCTGACAGGGGGGTGGGGTAAATGTCAAAAAAGGTCAACATTTCACACCAAAAAGGTTAACATTTTGCCATAACTTTTTTTTCATATCAGCTAGAGATATATTGTAGCAAGGCACAAGCCCCTACTACCATGTAATCCATTCCCCCAGGGTCCCCCCTGGGTCTGACCGGGGTGGGGACATGTAAAAAAGGGAAAATTTCACAAAAAAGTAAACATTTTGCCATAACCTTTTATTTCCAGATGAGCTAGAGTAATCAAACTTAATACATTGTAGGAGGGACAAGCCCTACTAACCATGTAATTAATTCTCCCAGGGGGGTCCTCCCCTGGGTCTGACAGGGGGTGGGGAATGTACAAAAAGGTCAACAATTTTCCCCATAGAATTTTTAGTCTATAGACTGAAAGTGTTTTCACAGGGCCCGGAAATTCTACGAGAACCCGAGAACCGGTTCGCCTGAGGTTCGCCCAAAAATTACAACCAATTCAACCTGCCGAACCAAAGCGGGTTCGCGCAAAATTTGTGCCTATCAAACAATAAAAACATTACGGGATATTTTTATTTGTTTATTTCTACGAAAAATTAAAGATAGCTAAAATTCTCTGATGTCAAAATAAGCGCCAGATAGTTGAAAATGTAAGTAATTAAGTTCCATATCATGACCCTTCTCTTCGGCAAGCTGGCCCTTGCATGACGAACAGAATTATCAACATGTTGCATTTTTTGATCAAATAATATCGATACAACCGATACGTAACTTCAAAGCTCGTTCCAGCATTGGGTGTTGTCGACACTTACTACTACTCTGCGTTATCTAGAACCATAACTTTCACGGCACACTGAGCATGTCTGCTCGAATTTGTGATGTCAAATCGGAAGCGTGCTTAACCGTACCCAAGATAAAAAAGACCCCTTATTCGCATGTGTACGTGATGTTTTCAGCAATTTTTTTCATAATAATTTTAGGCAACAATACGCATATTTTAGAAAAGATATCCCCCATTGGCGCCATTATTAACCCATTTGATATTATTAAACCGACAAATATTCAATGAAATTTTTGGGAAACCATTCGAAAAGTAGAATAAAATCCTATCCATGGGGTATCGCGGAAGAGGTTTTGTTTACGATCAAGCTTTTGTCAGCTGATGAATTCTGCGAAGGAACGCACTCTCCGGACTTTGACAACAGTTTCTTGACAAACCAAACATATAAAAGGAATGTTCTTTAATAATTTTAATCTGTTTTTTATATAACAAATCCCAGTAATTCAGTTTTGATCGATCCAAACTTGAACCAGTTCCTATTAGTGTTATTTATGACTAGTACAACGTCCTTTCTTTATTTCAATATAATTTAGATGTTTTTGTAAGGTTCTTGCAAACTCCTTCTACGAGAACCTAAAAGCGGAGAACTTGAAGGTTCTTAAGGTTCTCGCAAAGGTCATTTTGCGAGAACCTGAATCGGTTCTCGGTAGCTCCGACTAATTCAGGCCTGGTTTAGACCTAATGGCCTTTCATAAGCCCTAGGCGACCGTCTAACTGCCGCTATATGGAGTTTTGTTGAGTTTGGTCCAACAGGTCCCTTAGCTCAAGTGCCTTCCATGCAGGCAGACTGGGCTTATGGACTTTTTGGTCTCCACCTTCCTGCGTCAAGTATAACAGACATACACATGTACAACCCATATTTTCAAACCCCCAGAGCGGCACAGACCGCTGGTGGAGAAAGCAATCCGTCCATACCCGCCATGCGGTTTACAGATTTTTTTCCAGAATTGTCTCCGTGGATTAAATTTAGGAAATGTGTGATTTTTTATAAGATTGTAAGATGATAATAGGCCATTCAAAACAACACTACTACAGTTCTATTTAGGTATTTTACAATATATTCCAACAGACATACAAATGCAGTGATAGGGATGCAAATTTGACAAAGTAAAACAGGTTTTGATTTTAAAAACCCTTCAAACCTGATGAAATGTTAACTTTTTTTAGATGGCTTTTCAAATCGGGTCATTTGCGAGCCATCTCAACAACACACTAAAATATAAAAAAAAATGAACAATTTGATCAACATTTGCTTGATAAAGGTTACATACAGATATTGGACCATAAAATTGTGTTAGTGGTATAACGCTGATATTTCCTGATAAAGAAAATTATGATTTTTTTGTGTGAGAGCAGAGAGCATTTTTAACATTTATTTTTTACCTTCAGGTTGCCTACCAGCTATTTACGGGGGATAGTAAAGTAACCATTCCCCACTCTGTACAAATATGGGTGTGCCATCCTGATAAGTGGAAAATCAAATGATTGGAAGATGGAGCTACAGCAAAACTGATCAGAAAGACCAGAGGCTAGCAGCATGGTCCCAGAGTTTAAAAAACCCTCCAACCCTCAATCACCCAGCATATGTCCGTATGTGGTAATTTAAAAAACAAAGCAAAAACTGCCACATAGATTCCTAGGAAGACAATTATATTGAATGGACTTTGTTTGCCCCTCCAGATAATCCACAAGCATGGCAAGAATACAATACATGCACCTTGTTCATCTGAATATTTCAGTTCTGCCGGTATTTTGTTGGTATTCCCTGCATGCTTGGGTTGTTCTGGAGTTTAAGTCTGGCCAAGTTAACTATTGACCTCCTGTGAAATTGCCTATAGTAAACCAGAATTTAAAAAAAATTGGAAAACCCTTACAATGCTTTTGTTTCGCAAATAAGACGAGTCATCACTAAAATTGCTTAAAATGAAATTACAGAGAGTCCTACAATTGTTTCAGGATAAGTCATCACGCTCTCAAGAGGGCATTTGAGATCATTGGCAAATATGCTTGAATGCCCTACCTTAAGGATAAAACCATTGGGTGTTTTGATCTGAGGTAATTCCCCATAAATCAGGGGTTTTAAAAAAACTAAATTCCCATTTTAGTGTCAAAAGTCGGCTATCACAAAGTAAGATTTCATCAATAAAATTTGATACATGGACGAAACTTTAAAGTAATGCTTATATATAAGGCACTGCTTTCAGAGGTTAGTTAAAGATTTGAGTTTCTGATTTACTGACAAAAATGCAGAGCCCTGAAGGCTTGCAGCAAAAGTCCCGAGTCCATCCTGCAGATTGTACTGATTAATTAAACTCTATCTGTCAATTTGTAAAATGTTAGCTGTTAGAACATACCTGGATATATTATATCTTGAATATAAATATACACGTGGTTGGTGGCATAATTTGGCGGAAGGTAAGTCAAAGGTCTTGAAAGAGTCCATTTGGGTCATTGGTAAAACAAATTGAGTCTTGCACCGAAATGTGTATTTGCCAAAGTGGGCAAAGAATTTTCTTTGAGGTTTGGTAACATGGGGTGTTCAATGGTAATGAGATCAAACAATCATTCATCAATCAGGGTTCAGTTGAGATCAACATCTTCACTTCATCTTCAACTTCATCATCACTTTCATCTCAAACTTTCAACTTTCAAATTCATCTGTCTTTTTTGGCTGGGAGGCAGCAACACAAGTTTTTCTCCAGCTAGCGCAGTCTTAATCCATAGCTGACAGTTGGTTTTTGATTCAGCATACGTTCCAATGTTCCCAGAAAGACCCATTTGGATTCATTGTTTTGAAATGCTTAATATCACCGAAAAATCTGGGTATATACCCATCAGTACTCTTTATTGATCCTATTGACTGGTCATGGGTGAGATGTTCAACGTTCTATAGTGTTCATTGTTCAAAATGTTTCAATACTTTTGATTTAAAAGAAGCCTTCACTAGAAGGTTCACAGCTTGCCTTATCTATTTGTAATGCAAAAGTCGCTATTTACCAAGTCTCAATAAATACGCGTGTATTGATTTACACAGAGGGTTTTTGACTGAAATGAGATAGAAAGCCTACTTGCAATATTGGATTGTTGTCGGCGTGTCGTGTTGCAGTACACTGCAATGCCCATTCAAAAACTCCCAAAAACTGCCAACTTTTGGTTGGGGGTTTATGGTCTTTTCACAGACGTAATACTCGGCCATTTTTGCATGCTTTTTTAAAAGCGGGTGTTAAATTAAGATCAAAAACTAGGGAAACCAACTGTTTATATCTAGAAAACTAACTTTCAAAATTTTGGACTTTGCACAATACTGATCGAAAAACTTGCCGAGATGCTTTTTTGTGCCAATTGTAGGGTCGTCATATTAATGTTGCTTGTTTTCATTTTATGTAGGAAATTCATGAAGACATCTGAAAGAAGTGGAAGCTGGTGTGAGTCATTCTTTGCACACAGAAGAAAACATGGCAACACCATCCAATCACACACAATTACCTGCCAGTGGATATGTTTGATATCTCCTCATCTATCTTCAAGATCATCAGACATCCTATCACAAGCAAACCTTCCTTTGGTCAGAAGGAGTTAACATCATTTAGGGCTACCCATTCCAGTGTAGCAATATCGTAAACACAGTGGTCCACTCCCATTTCAACGATAGTATCATATGTTGCATAAAAACAGGCGATCTTGCTAGTGCAGATGATAATCTTTCTAATGTTCCAGAGGTCACTGCAGCTGTTTCAACTCTCTAATTCTTCTGGATTCTGGACTGTCGTTGGATTTGGTAGAACACTACAAAACAGCGCTGTTGTCACGATCCTTGGTATTCTGGAGGAAAAGTTGTCATTGGAATAGTACAGTTGTTGTGCTATTTTAAGGAAGTTTTCAGCAGCAGATGACGTCAAAGTTGTGGCAAGAACAAAGCAGTCTTTCAATAAGATACTGAAATTTGATAGACTTGGGGTATTTCTTAAGAACGATAAGTGTCTATGTATTGTTCAAAGTAAAAGATCGGCTGCAGCTGTTGGATAATGGTCCATGCATCAAGCAACTGGCAAAATTCACATTGATAATTATTGATGTTCCAAGGAAGCTCATAGAAGAGTTTACTATTGTTGGTAAGACCCAAATGACATACAAGATATTTGGAGGTGCAAGGCCATATTTTTCTGTGCCAGGGTCTTAGTGTTCTTGAAGACTGGAGTTCCACAAGGAAGAAAGGATCGGAACCAGTAGCATCACAACTGCCATCATATTCACAGTCTACCCCCCTGAAATCTGGTCTATGTCCAAGGTTATACAAAGACTTGGAGAAATGGGCCACAAACAACACCATGCCAACAACTCTTCAAGGAAATTCAAGGAATTGCCTTACAGCATCCAACAGTTGCCTGTGGAATGATTCCAGTGAACTGATACAACTCTTGAGATATGTTCATGCCCCTGTTTTTTGTCATATGGCCATCTTTGATTGTAGATATTCATGCAGAAGGAAAAATTGTCATTGATGAGCAATTGGTTTCATAGAAAGGACCAACTTGTTCATTGGTGCAGTTTTCTCTTTGGGTGCGGCAGTCACATTCTGAAAATCCTCAGGTTGCAATCACACTGGATACCGATTAAAGGAATGGCAGAATATATTTTGTTCAGAGATGAAGAAGTTTCACTTCAGATTCGGGTTATATCAACAAAAACTGAAGTTGTATTTGTTGAGAAATCAGAAGAGCCTGATTCACACAGGACAACTTCAAATGAGGATGTAACAGCATCATCAAAACCTCATTGTTCTGCTATTGTACAGAGCAGTATTCCTGATCAATCTTCGGTGGGAGCAAGGTTTTTGGGTTCAAGTGGATATCTTAAAACAAAATTTGTTGAGCCATTGATGTGTTATGTTGACCAGAATGGACCTACCACTCTGACTAAGTTGCAAAGTCTGCTGAAGAGTGACATTGGTGCTGAAAATGTACCTTCAATTGGAGACCTCATAGAACATCTGAGACATCATCAAACCAAGTTTACCATTCTGCCATCAGGTCTTGTAGGGCCTAATGAAACAAAACTAGGTGCTGTTGAAAAAATAGCAACAATTTTGGAAAGGAAAGGTAAAGCTAACATTACAGCAGTTAGGAGATGGTTTTATCAATGTAGCACTGAAGAAGAGAAGAATAGTTTGGGAACTACAATACAAACCTTCAAGAAAAACTCAAACAATTGCCACATATTTTTCAGGTTGAAACTGTTATATAACAATAGGAGTTTGCAATTGGTTCCACATGCCTATAATCAAGTTTCCTTTATATTACCTTGCATGATAAAACAAGTGGTAAAGATGCCGCGTCGATTTCGAGGCTGCCCAAAGCAACATTTGTGTTCCTTGATTTATCCACTTGGGTCAGTTGATTTTGGTCCATAAGATTGTCCACACAACCAGTGTTTGTAGTTTGGGCCCAAATGCCAAGGAAAGAGAGAGTGCCACTCCTGTACCAAGCGTCTTGTCAACACTTTCCACTAACTTCACTTGTTCAAAATATACCTCAAGGTTCCTCAGAATCTGCTTGTGGCATTCTCATTATTTTTATTAATTTATTTTATTATTTTAAAAAAAAAAAAGGATATTTGTTTGTTTGTCAACTACTACACTTCCACCTTTGTGTTGTCTGCAAGAGGGGCACATTTGGATTGCTTTGGTAGTGTGTGTGTCTGCCCGTCTGTCTGTGTCCAAAGATATGAACCCTAAAACAAATTGCTTGGCGTTCCACATTTGTCAAGCAATTTCCCTGACACTTGGATACAGTGGTCCTTGAGTAGTGTCCCAAATGTGTTGGTACGCTTATGTAACCTTGTGACCTCATTTTACCTTTGTCCCCATAACAAAATTGCGATGGCAGACAACAAATGCATTCTGTGAATGCTCTGTTCTTTGTGGGAACGGATTGCGTAGCAAATCCGGCTTATGAAATGGGCAATGTCTGGATGTACGTATGTAAGGAATGTATGTGTGTGTGTCTGGACACACCCATACCTTTTGGCCATAACTTTTTCCAGATGAGCTCGAGTACCCAACTTAGATACATGGTTCCCAATAGAAGTTCCACCCCTAGAAATTTAAGGCATTTTGTTGCCTCTTTTCACTTTTAGATATTGGAAGATTGGAAGATTTTAAAAAGGTTTTGAAGAGAAGTAAACAATTTAGCTCTGCCACAACAGTCATTGCATTTCAAAACAAACCTTTGGCAATCAACACACCTCCTTTTTCCAAAATGATGCTGTCAGAAAAGTGGCATTTAACCACATTCAAGGTCTAAAGTAAGACATCACCATTTTACCAACAAAACAAAGATTTCATTTTCCCAATTTTCCCATTGCGATTCTGAGGAAATAAGCTTAACGGACAATTGACGCATGGCAACAAATAAACAAACAACACAAATATGCATGAAAATAAAGAATGGCGTGTAAGCTTGACATTCCATCAGTCTCAAAATAGTCATTCTTCTTTGCATACTCCTCTTTTTTATGAAAGAAAGAGGAAAGTTGAAATGCCTGGTTCAATAAAAATATCTTAACTGTTTTTGTCCTTCAGGGTGAGACTCAATAGTCAATGTTTCCTCATCTGACTGATAAACATCATTGCAAGTGTTTTACACATCTGTTTACACCATTTCTGATTTTCTGTTGATGAGTGGTTTCCCTGCTCGCTGATAATTCCATCAACCCCCCGTTGAGTCCAGTATAAGCGTTCTGTTTCACATTCGCTGTTGTTGCTTATGCAAATCTATCTCATTGTTTGTTTGTCTGCATTTGTCTTGTTTGTTTTCATCCTGTTTGCCAATGTTTTTAAGCTGATTTAATTCAGCCACAATGAAGGAAATTAAACTGTTGTTGTAAATTGATAAGTTTCTCTTCTCACTTTTTCTGACAGCATCATTTTTGGAAAAAGGGAGTGTGTGTTGATGCCAAAAGTGTTTTTGAAAAAGCAACACTTTGTGGCAGGCCCATGTTTCTTCTCTTAAAACTGTTTACACATTTCCATCATCCAGTTCTAGAGTGAAGTTATGCAAACGAAATGTCCCTCGAATTTTAGGGGTGAACTTATTTTTTGGGAACCCCTTATATTGTAGGGGGGCACAGCCCGTACTACTATTAATTTCCATTCCCCCATCGTCCCCCCCCTGGGTCTGACATGGGGGTGGGGAAATGTCCAAAAAGGTCAACATTTCACCAAAAAGGAAACATTTTTGCCATAACTTTTTTTCCAGATGAGGTAGATTACCCAAACTTAGATATATTGTAGGATGTCACAAGCCCCTACTAACCATGTAATCCATTCCCCCCGGTCCTCACCCTGGGTCTGACATGGGGGTGGGGAAAGTCAAAAAATCAACCATTTCATTCACCAAAAAGGTAACATTTTTGCCATAACTTTTTTTTCCAGATGAGCTATAGTACCTAATCTTAGATATATTGTAGGGGTCACAGCCCTTACTAACTATGAATCCATTCCCTCCCCCACATCCTCCCCTGGGTCTGACAGGGGGGTGGGGTAAATGTCAAAAAAGGTCAACATTTCACACCAAAAAGGTTAACATTTTGCCATAACTTTTTTTTCATATCAGCTAGAGATATATTGTAGCAAGGCACAAGCCCCTACTACCATGTAATCCATTCCCCCAGGGTCCCCCCTGGGTCTGACCGGGGTGGGGACATGTAAAAAAGGGAAAATTTCACAAAAAAGTAAACATTTTGCCATAACCTTTTATTTCCAGATGAGCTAGAGTAATCAAACTTAATACATTGTAGGAGGGACAAGCCCTACTAACCATGTAATTAATTCTCCCAGGGGGGTCCTCCCCTGGGTCTGACAGGGGGTGGGGAATGTACAAAAAGGTCAACAATTTTCCCCATAGAATTTTTAGTCTATAGACTGAAAGTGTTTTCACAGGGCCCGGAAATTCTACGAGAACCCGAGAACCGGTTCGCCTGAGGTTCGCCCAAAAATTACAACCAATTCAACCTGCCGAACCAAAGCGGGTTCGCGCAAAATTTGTGCCTATCAAACAATAAAAACATTACGGGATATTTTTATTTGTTTATTTCTACGAAAAATTAAAGATAGCTAAAATTCTCTGATGTCAAAATAAGCGCCAGATAGTTGAAAATGTAAGTAATTAAGTTCCATATCATGACCCTTCTCTTCGGCAAGCTGGCCCTTGCATGACGAACAGAATTATCAACATGTTGCATTTTTTGATCAAATAATATCGATACAACCGATACGTAACTTCAAAGCTCGTTCCAGCATTGGGTGTTGTCGACACTTACTACTACTCTGCGTTATCTAGAACCATAACTTTCACGGCACACTGAGCATGTCTGCTCGAATTTGTGATGTCAAATCGGAAGCGTGCTTAACCGTACCCAAGATAAAAAAGACCCCTTATTCGCATGTGTACGTGATGTTTTCAGCAATTTTTTTCATAATAATTTTAGGCAACAATACGCATATTTTAGAAAAGATATCCCCCATTGGCGCCATTATTAACCCATTTGATATTATTAAACCGACAAATATTCAATGAAATTTTTGGGAAACCATTCGAAAAGTAGAATAAAATCCTATCCATGGGGTATCGCGGAAGAGGTTTTGTTTACGATCAAGCTTTTGTCAGCTGATGAATTCTGCGAAGGAACGCACTCTCCGGACTTTGACAACAGTTTCTTGACAAACCAAACATATAAAAGGAATGTTCTTTAATAATTTTAATCTGTTTTTTATATAACAAATCCCAGTAATTCAGTTTTGATCGATCCAAACTTGAACCAGTTCCTATTAGTGTTATTTATGACTAGTACAACGTCCTTTCTTTATTTCAATATAATTTAGATGTTTTTGTAAGGTTCTTGCAAACTCCTTCTACGAGAACCTAAAAGCGGAGAACTTGAAGGTTCTTAAGGTTCTCGCAAAGGTCATTTTGCGAGAACCTGAATCGGTTCTCGGTAGCTCCGACTAATTCAGGCCTGGTTTAGACCTAATGGCCTTTCATAAGCCCTAGGCGACCGTCTAACTGCCGCTATATGGAGTTTTGTTGAGTTTGGTCCAACAGGTCCCTTAGCTCAAGTGCCTTCCATGCAGGCAGACTGGGCTTATGGACTTTTTGGTCTCCACCTTCCTGCGTCAAGTATAACAGACATACACATGTACAACCCATATTTTCAAACCCCCAGAGCGGCACAGACCGCTGGTGGAGAAAGCAATCCGTCCATACCCGCCATGCGGTTTACAGATTTTTTTCCAGAATTGTCTCCGTGGATTAAATTTAGGAAATGTGTGATTTTTTATAAGATTGTAAGATGATAATAGGCCATTCAAAACAACACTACTACAGTTCTATTTAGGTATTTTACAATATATTCCAACAGACATACAAATGCAGTGATAGGGATGCAAATTTGACAAAGTAAAACAGGTTTTGATTTTAAAAACCCTTCAAACCTGATGAAATGTTAACTTTTTTTAGATGGCTTTTCAAATCGGGTCATTTGCGAGCCATCTCAACAACACACTAAAATATAAAAAAAAATGAACAATTTGATCAACATTTGCTTGATAAAGGTTACATACAGATATTGGACCATAAAATTGTGTTAGTGGTATAACGCTGATATTTCCTGATAAAGAAAATTATGATTTTTTTGTGTGAGAGCAGAGAGCATTTTTAACATTTATTTTTTACCTTCAGGTTGCCTACCAGCTATTTACGGGGGATAGTAAAGTAACCATTCCCCACTCTGTACAAATATGGGTGTGCCATCCTGATAAGTGGAAAATCAAATGATTGGAAGATGGAGCTACAGCAAAACTGATCAGAAAGACCAGAGGCTAGCAGCATGGTCCCAGAGTTTAAAAAACCCTCCAACCCTCAATCACCCAGCATATGTCCGTATGTGGTAATTTAAAAAACAAAGCAAAAACTGCCACATAGATTCCTAGGAAGACAATTATATTGAATGGACTTTGTTTGCCCCTCCAGATAATCCACAAGCATGGCAAGAATACAATACATGCACCTTGTTCATCTGAATATTTCAGTTCTGCCGGTATTTTGTTGGTATTCCCTGCATGCTTGGGTTGTTCTGGAGTTTAAGTCTGGCCAAGTTAACTATTGACCTCCTGTGAAATTGCCTATAGTAAACCAGAATTTAAAAAAAATTGGAAAACCCTTACAATGCTTTTGTTTCGCAAATAAGACGAGTCATCACTAAAATTGCTTAAAATGAAATTACAGAGAGTCCTACAATTGTTTCAGGATAAGTCATCACGCTCTCAAGAGGGCATTTGAGATCATTGGCAAATATGCTTGAATGCCCTACCTTAAGGATAAAACCATTGGGTGTTTTGATCTGAGGTAATTCCCCATAAATCAGGGGTTTTAAAAAAACTAAATTCCCATTTTAGTGTCAAAAGTCGGCTATCACAAAGTAAGATTTCATCAATAAAATTTGATACATGGACGAAACTTTAAAGTAATGCTTATATATAAGGCACTGCTTTCAGAGGTTAGTTAAAGATTTGAGTTTCTGATTTACTGACAAAAATGCAGAGCCCTGAAGGCTTGCAGCAAAAGTCCCGAGTCCATCCTGCAGATTGTACTGATTAATTAAACTCTATCTGTCAATTTGTAAAATGTTAGCTGTTAGAACATACCTGGATATATTATATCTTGAATATAAATATACACGTGGTTGGTGGCATAATTTGGCGGAAGGTAAGTCAAAGGTCTTGAAAGAGTCCATTTGGGTCATTGGTAAAACAAATTGAGTCTTGCACCGAAATGTGTATTTGCCAAAGTGGGCAAAGAATTTTCTTTGAGGTTTGGTAACATGGGGTGTTCAATGGTAATGAGATCAAACAATCATTCATCAATCAGGGTTCAGTTGAGATCAACATCTTCACTTCATCTTCAACTTCATCATCACTTTCATCTCAAACTTTCAACTTTCAAATTCATCTGTCTTTTTTGGCTGGGAGGCAGCAACACAAGTTTTTCTCCAGCTAGCGCAGTCTTAATCCATAGCTGACAGTTGGTTTTTGATTCAGCATACGTTCCAATGTTCCCAGAAAGACCCATTTGGATTCATTGTTTTGAAATGCTTAATATCACCGAAAAATCTGGGTATATACCCATCAGTACTCTTTATTGATCCTATTGACTGGTCATGGGTGAGATGTTCAACGTTCTATAGTGTTCATTGTTCAAAATGTTTCAATACTTTTGATTTAAAAGAAGCCTTCACTAGAAGGTTCACAGCTTGCCTTATCTATTTGTAATGCAAAAGTCGCTATTTACCAAGTCTCAATAAATACGCGTGTATTGATTTACACAGAGGGTTTTTGACTGAAATGAGATAGAAAGCCTACTTGCAATATTGGATTGTTGTCGGCGTGTCGTGTTGCAGTACACTGCAATGCCCATTCAAAAACTCCCAAAAACTGCCAACTTTTGGTTGGGGGTTTATGGTCTTTTCACAGACGTAATACTCGGCCATTTTTGCATGCTTTTTTAAAAGCGGGTGTTAAATTAAGATCAAAAACTAGGGAAACCAACTGTTTATATCTAGAAAACTAACTTTCAAAATTTTGGACTTTGCACAATACTGATCGAAAAACTTGCCGAGATGCTTTTTTGTGCCAATTGTAGGGTCGTCATATTAATGTTGCTTGTTTTCATTTTATGTAGGAAATTCATGAAGACATCTGAAAGAAGTGGAAGCTGGTGTGAGTCATTCTTTGCACACAGAAGAAAACATGGCAACACCATCCAATCACACACAATTACCTGCCAGTGGATATGTTTGATATCTCCTCATCTATCTTCAAGATCATCAGACATCCTATCACAAGCAAACCTTCCTTTGGTCAGAAGGAGTTAACATCATTTAGGGCTACCCATTCCAGTGTAGCAATATCGTAAACACAGTGGTCCACTCCCATTTCAACGATAGTATCATATGTTGCATAAAAACAGGCGATCTTGCTAGTGCAGATGATAATCTTTCTAATGTTCCAGAGGTCACTGCAGCTGTTTCAACTCTCTAATTCTTCTGGATTCTGGACTGTCGTTGGATTTGGTAGAACACTACAAAACAGCGCTGTTGTCACGATCCTTGGTATTCTGGAGGAAAAGTTGTCATTGGAATAGTACAGTTGTTGTGCTATTTTAAGGAAGTTTTCAGCAGCAGATGACGTCAAAGTTGTGGCAAGAACAAAGCAGTCTTTCAATAAGATACTGAAATTTGATAGACTTGGGGTATTTCTTAAGAACGATAAGTGTCTATGTATTGTTCAAAGTAAAAGATCGGCTGCAGCTGTTGGATAATGGTCCATGCATCAAGCAACTGGCAAAATTCACATTGATAATTATTGATGTTCCAAGGAAGCTCATAGAAGAGTTTACTATTGTTGGTAAGACCCAAATGACATACAAGATATTTGGAGGTGCAAGGCCATATTTTTCTGTGCCAGGGTCTTAGTGTTCTTGAAGACTGGAGTTCCACAAGGAAGAAAGGATCGGAACCAGTAGCATCACAACTGCCATCATATTCACAGTCTACCCCCCTGAAATCTGGTCTATGTCCAAGGTTATACAAAGACTTGGAGAAATGGGCCACAAACAACACCATGCCAACAACTCTTCAAGGAAATTCAAGGAATTGCCTTACAGCATCCAACAGTTGCCTGTGGAATGATTCCAGTGAACTGATACAACTCTTGAGATATGTTCATGCCCCTGTTTTTTGTCATATGGCCATCTTTGATTGTAGATATTCATGCAGAAGGAAAAATTGTCATTGATGAGCAATTGGTTTCATAGAAAGGACCAACTTGTTCATTGGTGCAGTTTTCTCTTTGGGTGCGGCAGTCACATTCTGAAAATCCTCAGGTTGCAATCACACTGGATACCGATTAAAGGAATGGCAGAATATATTTTGTTCAGAGATGAAGAAGTTTCACTTCAGATTCGGGTTATATCAACAAAAACTGAAGTTGTATTTGTGTTGAAATCAGAAAGCCTGATTCACAAGTAACCACTTCAATGAGATGTAACAACATCATCAAAAACCTCTTGTTCTGCTATTGTACAGAGCAGTATTCCTGATCAATCTCGGTGGGAGCAGCTTTTTGGGTTCAAGTGGATATCTTACAACAAAATTTTGGAGCCATTAATGTGTTATGTTGACAAATGGACCTACCACCCTGACTCAATTGGCAAAGTTTTTGCTGCAGATTGACATTGGTGCTGAAATGTACCTTCCCTTGGAGAACCTCAAAGAACATCTGAATATCATAAAACAAGATTTTACCTTCCTGCCATCGGGCCTTGTAGCCCAATGAAAACAAAACTATGTTTGTGGAAAAAATAGGCAACATTTGGAAAGGAAAGGTAAAGGCTAACATTACACCCAGTTAGGAATGGTTTTATAAGAGCACTGAAGAAGAAAGAATAGTATGGGGACAACAATACAAACCTTCAAGAAAAACTCAAACACTTGCCCATATTTTTTCAGGTTGACCAGACCTTGTATCCCTTCAAACAGGGTACATACCTACAGGAGATACTTCAACTTCTGACCCAGCTACACACTCAATCGATACAGTACAAAATCAATGATAATACAGATCCTAGCCCACAATAGTCTACATCACGTATGATATCATCAGATTAAGAAATGATTCACCGCACTGGTCCACTGTCAGAATGGAGTGATAGTCCCAGACATTCTCTGCACACAATGCTGGTGTTTCAGCAATCCCTGATGCAGAATAACAAGCTTGTGTGCCAGCCCTGAAAAGCCCAACACAGTATAGGTGCAGAAGAACCAGATGTTACCTCAAGCAAAGAATTCTTCACATTGGGGATGTTCTCAAAACTAATATATCAAAGCACTTCATTCTCAATAGAGAATAATGGGCCAACTCCTCTGGCTGAGCTGCAGAGTGTGGTACGATTTGGTAGGGATGAGTATGTGTCAAAAAAAACAAAATTTAAGAGATCCTCAAGTTATTGACATTTACCAAACTTGTTCACAATTTTCACAAGATGCTTGGTAGGGTACATGAGGGTCGTAAACCTAGCTGTGGCAAAATAGTCACATCTTCGGCACGAGAAGGAACCATTTACAGTACAAGTATTTGTAGTTGTTTAAATCATCATGGCAGCCAGAAAGAAAAAAATGTTTTGGTACAACAACGAAAACTATCAAGAAAAAAATGTCACTGTTTTTACAGACATATTTTCCAATTCGATCTTGAAGAAGGATACAGAATGTATCTCTCTGCAACCTAATTACCTTTTATGTTTGGAGGGAAATAATTCTGCAGCTGAAACTTCTCTAAAGTCAGGGCCATGGTGTCTCCTCGCATATGGAGGTTGCAGTGATCAGAATCCAAGCAAGCGGCTGTTTGCCCTGAAAATGTGCAGAATAAATTTCCGAAGGTCAACCAGGAAACTAACGGGTATCCTATTAATGAAAAGAAGGCAGCCAATCAATGAATTTCTCAAGCAGAAACATCTTGCTTTCACTCTGGAGTACATAGAAGACACGGGCCGTGCAACTCTTGCGGAGTGTCAAAGTATACTAGAAAGGGAATTGGATTGGTGAATATGAATATCCCATGGAATACTCATAGTGGATTCCTAGTCATATTTTGTAATTCTGCCGTCTGGTCTTGTAGGGTTACAAATGAAACCAGACTCTGTGCTGTCTGAAAATTGTCCATGTTTCTGAAAAAAACAGGCGTGATCATTGAACCATATTGGAACTGGTTCCATATACATGCCAGTTCAGAGGACAAGATATATATGGAGCAACCAAGAGAACTCAGGAAAAGACTTAAATTATTTCCGCATATATTTTGTCACTGAGTCCTCTGTATTCAATTTCAGTGCAATTTGAATTAACCTTTAAAAAAATCAGAGTGCATACCAACAGCTCTGGTGGAAAATAAAAAATCAGGAAACTCAGTTCCCTGCAATTGGGCAAGGAGGAACCATTTGGATTAGCAGATAATCCTCTCTTGGATCAGCTTCCAGGGGAACTTGGCTACCATCTTTGGAGTTCATCTGTGAAAGATGTGACCAAAATGATGAGCTACTTCAGTCAGGAGATGCAGGCAATCAACCCCGATGTACAACGAAGTGAATCTCAAACATCATCCTTTAACCTCCATTCAAACACACAGCCCTTCCCCTGGGTGTCCTGAATGTGATGTAATCCTTTATCTGCACACCATACACACTACAGGATCATCCCTTCAGTCCCCATCAATACTTAAAGAAGTTGACCCATAAGACGTTGAGCAGATGCCTTTGTGCTGACACACAATGTGAAGAACAGTGTTGCATCCTACCGCAAATGAGGCAGTATTGTCAAGTAAAAGATATGCTAAACTGCCATCGAGTGGGAGTTAGCTGATTTCAGAACATAACACTCCTATATCTACTTTAGTGCTTAGTGAGAACATTATCTGCCAATATAAAGCTCACAATCAGACATCATTTCTGTTTTCTCTCCTTCATAGACGATGTTGACCTAATGACACCATTCAAAGGCTCACTATGCTACCATGAATTACAGAAATCAATGTCTGTTTAAGAGCTTATTTAAGGTGTGGATACAGGAATTGCTGCAACATTAACATTGAGTTGGCTGCTTTTATTGTCTCATCTCACAACGACTTTCTGGTGGAAAGGTGTATAGGGAACTAAAACCAAGACTGATTGTATTAAGGGATCAAAAGACCAAACTGACTGCATTGCGACTTTTGGTTTTGCCTACTTATTTTTGCCAGTATTATTCATTTGCATTGGAGGTATGTTCCTGTCTTGCTTTTTGCAATTTGATTTTGTCTGCAGTGTTCATGCTATAATCAGTTTTATACTTCATACAATTTCTTGGCAAAACCTTTTAAAAGGGGGCCTTTTGTGATCCACACCTTTCCCCAACTTACCGTACAGAAATAAAAATGTTTAATCAGCTGAACCGCTGGCCTAGGTATATAGTATGTGATCTACTGATTTGATCTTATCGAAGAAATTTGCGGTGTTTGTATTTTCTGTCCATTGACAGAACTTACAACAAAATGGCCCATGGGCAGCGGAAATATGGACCATTCTTTAACATCAAAACTGCACCACAGATCAACTTAAATTTTGGAAATAACCTTTTCTTGAGGATATATGCCCTATAAAAAAGAAGGCACTAGAACTCACAAAATGCACATTAACTCTTTAACATTTATAACCAACATTGAAGCACCTCTCAATTTTTTTTCTTTTTAGTAATGAGTTCAGTTAAGCATGCCTTTAGCCCTCGTATGAGTATAGGCTTCATTTTATTGACCAACTTTTCTAGCATTTGCCCATTCCTTAACTCACATTTCTGATGATGTCAATCCACTCAACCCTTCTCCGTCTTTCTGTCCTTTTGCACATAATCTCCCTCAATGTTGACAGGACACAGACTTTCACCTTTCCTTCAAATGGTTATACTTGGCCAGCGTCCTCTTCTTATCATCTCAGAAAGAAAATCCTTCTTTTCTGTCTCTATCACTCGAGTGGCCTCCCTATCCATCATTCGGTTTTCCTGTTCCAGCTCACATCTCAGTACTTTCTCTACAGGCTAATATTTGAAAACATGGATCCTTTCTTTCGTCATTCTTCCTTAGCATCCAGCTTTCACGTCATACAAGTGATGGCTCCAGCCCAGAGCCTTTGCTAATTCACCTTCAAACTTCAACTCTTTGACTTCCATAATTCCACAGGTCCACTACTCTCGAATCCCTAGTCTGATCTTAATCTCTGTCTTATTGGTCTCTCTCTGTTGTGATATAGGATCCAAGGAATTTAACTATCAACATTTTTGTCTCATCCTCTTCAATCTGATTCTCTCTCAAGCACTGCATTTACAATTGTTTTGAGTTATGTGCTTGCAATTCATAAACTGTCATCCATGTAAATTGTCTCTGCATACCTAATGTTCCAAATGGCTCTACCCCCAAGCACTTTACCAAACTCTCTCTGGCACAAGACCATTTCAACTATTTCATGATTTTCTCACCAATACTTGTAGAGGAGGAGGAGAAATTAAACATCCTTGTCTTACCCCTCTCAAATTTGGAACGGTTCCGTTCTCGGTTTGTACTCTAACACAATGGTTGCCCATCATAAAAGTCTAACCAACCATTTAGATGGTGTGGTACACGACAAATTCACTGAGCACTTCCATATTGACATCTTGGAAGCCTGTTATCAATAAAAAGGAGCCATAATTCCCCTTCTTAGGTTTTTCAACACTTTCTGGATTATATTTTTACAGCTAGGAAGGGGATGGCATCGCTGTTCTTTTGCCTGGCACGAAGCCAAATTGTTCTTTGCAAATGAGGTCCAATGTAGTACTGAAGCCTTTGTTTAAGGATTCTCGATTAGATCTTGGAGGTATGGATGATGAGGCTGCTGGATCCAGTGCTTGTTCAGTTGATGTACAGGTACTTTTGCAGAGTAAACTAACTCAACACTGGCCATGTACAGTCTCCCAGTTGATCGTTATCTTTTCTGACATTCACCGTAGTAGTTTTAACGCTTCAGATGGTATACCATCCAATCCCCATTGCTTTGAATCTTTGAGCTCTTGATCGCCTGCTTCAACTCACTCTTCACGACTTGTGGTTCTTCTTATACTTTGGTTCCATAGGCTCGTCCTTCTATGTTGCCCTTATGTGAGACCAGTTGGGCACAATGATCGTGCCACCATGCACGTGTACAGGTACCATTGATATCATAGATCATACTTCCATTCTCCGGTCTTTTATTCCAATGTCAGGTTTTACTCCTTGGTTCCTAGATATTCTTCACTGTGTTGCTAGATGGTCTTAGAATCTATCCTTTGTGGTGCAAACCTTGGCTTCTTTTAAACCTTCTCTATTACCAAGTTGATTTTTGCTCTATACCAATACAGAGTCTTCCTAATTCTATAAAAACAAAAAGGTAAACATGTAGAAGCCTGAACTTATTTTCATGTTGAAAAACTTGGTTATGTGGAAAGGGAAAGACACAGTATACCTGTACGAGAAATTAAAGGCAGGAACCTAAGAGATTCAAATTTTTTTTTGAGTAATTTAAATTAGTCAACTAAAATGTTAGGTAGTAATCGAGGTTGTCGATCCAAAGGTGAGGTGAATCGGATTTGTGAATCGGTTTTGTATCATTTTGATGTAAGTATACCCAATGTGTACTGCAGCCAGTACCATTAGTATACTGTTGTAAAATTTCCAGCATCCAGAATTTTACGACAAAGTTGTGAATTGCTATATGAAGGACATTGATTGATTTGAGCTTAGTTATTTGACCTAGTGATTAAATGTAAACAAATTATGTGTAGGTAAAAAAGCTTGTGTTTTGAGATAATGGAGGGTGGCATCTCCATAAAATCTCTGAGTCGGTCTTAGATTGTCAGACTTGTGAAGAAGGTAGGTGCCAGTGAGTGATGCTCTAGATAGGTAACTTGTAAAGAGCAATTTAAAAACTGGAAGTGTTGTAACAATGTTTAATGTTGAAAGGATATTCCATACCTCTGAAAAACATTCTACTAACTTATATATCAACCTGTTAATTTGCTGATTATGGATTTAACCACAGGTGACACCACCCACCCTGAAACCATGGGGAATCACTCAGCAACTCAGGACCAGTTTGCTTACAGGAACTAAGCATGACATGAACAAATTGATGGCGGTCCTTGGAGAGGATTTGAGATATTAACACGCAACCTGACAAGACTTGCAGAGGAGCTCCAGACCGGATGCGACTGAACTGCTGACCTGATATAACCACTGGATTTGTGTCGGCAGATTTGCTTCAAGCTAGGTATACTTGAAAAAGTTGTCTTGAGTTTGGGTGAAACAGGACATGTTTTTTTGTAAACTTAAATATCATTGAATTTGAACTGCCAGCCTGACTTAGCACACTTCAATCACCTTGATGCATTCTTATAGCCGTTGCATGCATTATTTTGCACCCTGGGACCACTTTTGCAGCACCAGGATGGACGTATAATAACAGGAATTGTATGCACTTGTTGACCCCCAAACGTAACCATAAAGTTTTTTTGCGATTCAGGTCACCTGCAAACTGGAATGAGAAATGTCACTAATATAAGCTGTATACAGAGTCCGTGTCATACGTTTGTAAGGACATGAAGTTGGATGCTTGGAATTGGGAGGCTTCATAAATACTATGGTGGGGGGTTGGAACATCCCCTCCCGCACCCCCCCCCCCCCCCCCCGGGTTCATCCACACCAATCGTTTCCCTTTTAATACTTTCCTAACATTTATCACAATTTAACATTTGATTGTAGTAGGCTCTATTTAAATATTTCCCCCAACAAATTGTTTAGAAAAAATTGCAAGGAGTTAACAGAAATTGAGATATCCATGCACATGGATGCTACATATGATTTATTAAAACAAATTACACATCAAGTAACAGTAATGTTAAGATTTTGATTTTAAGACCGTTGCCAAAACCTGGGATTTAGGGGGTGTGAACCTCAAAGTGAGTATTGCGAAGGTTCTGCGCTTTGGTGTAGAAGAGAACCACCCCATCATGGGCAATTGCTTGTTAACCATGACTGAATATGGTCAATTACCTTTACTGGTCAGGATCCAGGAATGGATGGACCCACCCATGGTCAGCCCTCGTATAGGGATTCGTAATGCCTCTGCAATTTGTCTCTGCCTTTTTGTCTGAAGATAAGGGGGGAGGGTCAAAAAAATTTAAGACCCTAAAAGGGGGATCAAAAAGTTTAATTTTCAACTAAAAAGGGGATCAAAATTTTTTGAGTATGAGCTCCAACTTTTCTTACCCACCCAACCAATAGTATTTATGCACACTCCCTTGTAATATTGAAAATATGGAAGTATTAAATATGAATTTTATACGGTTTTTTTCTTTTCAGATTCTAATCAGAAAAGATTGTCCAAGTGGCAGCCATTTGAAGTAAAATAAGCAGTGCTCCCATGACTCAAGAAAACATCCAATCTGTACTGGATTGTGATTGGGTTACGCCGCCAACATCCGATAGGAGAGCTGGGATTGAAGACACTCTGCACAGGCTTGAGGTAGGGACCTGATTCTTAGCGGACCACACATGTGTCCTCCTATGGAAATCAGTGGTGATTGCCATCAACATTGATGTTCCACATTATTTCAACATCCAATTTGTTGACAATCTTAATGTAAGAATCAACCTTGAGTTGGGCTTTAGTGAAGAAGAAAAGTTTACAAATTTCAATCAAAATATCAGCATTTATATTGAAAGAAATTATATCGTTGTGGTCCCCCGCCAACATTAGTGGCAAAAGGGGACTATAGAAATTGCCCTGCGTCCGTTGCTGTTGCGTGTGTGTGTTGTGTGCGCGTCCCATGCCAATACTTCTTGGACTAAGCAAGTGTGGGGTCCATCGTCGCAAAATAGATTAAAGATTAGGATGGCTGGGATGTAAAGTGGGTCATGTGACCATAGGTCAAAGGTTCAAATAGGGTCAAATTTGGTCGAAATAGGGATCTAAGCACTGTAAACCGATATCTGTGATCTAAGCAATTATGGGGGTCCATCTTAGCCCCTGGATGTTACCCAAGTAGTCGGTGGACGAGTTCGGCAGTGGGGTATGTGGCATGGGTCAAGGTCAAATGCGGTCAAAAATGCGGATTAAATTGCTATATAACCCTTGGCAATTTGTGGCCGGATGATGAAACTTGGTGGGTGTGGTTAACCGTCAGTGCCGAAAAAGTTGAAGGTCATTTCAAGGTCATGGGGGTCATTCAAGGTCAAATGGAATTTAAATTGCCTATACCCGTGTCCAAAATGGTGGTAGGAGATGAACTGGGTGGGTTGTGGTCAACATTTCAGGGCCGAAAAAAATTTGAAGGTCATTTCAAGGTCATGCGGGGGTCATTCAACGCCACTTGTTGATTGGGGCTGATGGAAGTGGACAAGATCCTGCTAATGTATCGGGTGAGGTTGACGGCGTGAATAGTCAATTGTTATAGCCCAGCCATGTGGTGATCTACAGATTCTCTGCAGGTCAAGGGTATGTGGTTGATGTTGATGACATAAATCCATCCCTTAACATAGCGGCGTGGTGGCAGCACTGGATTAAGAACCTACTTCATCTCTAGTCTACTTTGCAGCCTCCTCAACTTCCACGAATTTTGGCATCGACCATGAACTTTGTTCAGCTAATAGCTAATCAACATTGGTTACAAAAATCATAATAAGGGCCTTGTTTGTCCACCTTTCAAACCTTGTGAGGACAATCAGTCAGATTAGAATATTAAAGCTGTCATAACCCCATTGTCTTGTGAAGAGCTCTGTGCTTCGTTCACTTCATTTATCAGAATCATGGCGTCCAAACGCGCTCCGAAGCAGTGGAGTCTCACAAAAACATGAAACTGTCAATCTTTTGAGAATTGGAAAAAACTTAAATATAACACTTTCCTTAGACGCAAAACTTCTCTCTCCTTACCTTGTTGACGGTCAAACGTGGGGAAAGAAACAAAGGCATCTCCCCTTCGTAACCTGACGGAATACGGCGAAAACGTACCAGAAGCCAGTCGAAACTAACAAACAAAGTGTGCTACTCTGGAACCTGATGCGAGGGGCAAATTGCTAATCTATGCACGGTTATCCGCCCGTTAAACCATGGTCAAAAATGGATAAAATTGATATAACCACCTTGTCAATTGTGGTTAGGATGATGATTGATTGACTTGGTTGGGTGTAAGTCAGATTCAATGCCAAAAAAAAATTAAGGTCATTTCAATGGTCATGTTGGGTCATCCAAGGTCAAATCACCAAGTAGGTGGTAGGATGATAAAACTCTATGTGGATTGGTCAGCATTCAGTGCCAAAACAATTGAAGGTAGATCAAGGTCATGCAGGGTCATCCAAGGTTCAATCACTAAGTATGTGTTGGTGATGAAAATTGATGGGTGTGGTTCAACATTCAGTGCCAAAAATGTTGATGGACATATCAAGGTAATGTCCCCGGGGTCCTCCAAGGTCAAATCACTAAGTATGTTGTAGGATGATAAAACTTGATGGGTGTGGCAGCTTCAGTGCCAAAAACTTGAAAGGTCATTTCAAGGTCATGCAGCAGGCTCCAAGGTCAAAGATCACTTAAGTATGTGGTAGGATGATTGATGAAACGTGATGGGTGTGTCAAACATTCAGTGCCAAAAATTTTGTGGTTCATATCAAGGTCATGTGGGGCAATCCAAGGTCAAACCATACACATGGTATTATGGTCATGAAAAACTGATGGGTGTATAGTACGATTCAGTGCTGAAAAAGTTTGAAGGTCATTTCAAGGTCGTGCCGGGTTATTCAAGGTCAACTCACTCAATATATGTTGGTAGGTTCATGAAACTTGGATGTGGTCGACATTTCTAAACCAAAAATTGAGAAGCATTTCAAGAGCAAGTATTGTCGTCTAAGGTCAAAAAAACTACATTGTTGTATGTCAATGGTTGTCAACATTTGACACCGTCAAATTGCAACTGCTTTGGCCGCAGCATCAGTGGGTTTGAGAACAACTTTCTTTTCCATCACATTCTCCCTGTGATCTTTAAAATTATATTTTGCTCCCATTTATACCGCGACGGGACCTTTTGTGGTAGAGAAACCGCCTTCTTGTCAATGTTGTTGCAGATAGATATTTTCTGCAATTATTCACAAGAAATCGTGTATTTTTGAACATTACTTGCAGTTTTTCAATAAATTCAGGAAAAACTATAATACTTGCGTAAATTGTGCTTTTTAGGTCTCCGATGAATCGAAAAACCTACTGCCAGCGCAGGAGTTGGTGTGTGTTGCCAAAACTTTGAGATACACTTTGGTTAAAATCTTGTCAGTCGTTATAGTAGTACCAGTGATGGATCAAGTTCATTACTGGTTATCAGTGTTGCCAACAACAATTTTGGGTTAGAGTGCGGAATGGGAGGACAAAAAAGTAGCCCAAATTTTCCTTAAATTTTGGTTTCGGT
>JAMKCH010020315.1:0-22624 GCA_023653785.1 Ophioderma brevispina
TGACTTTTATCTCAATTTAAAGTGACAAGAGGAGATTTTTTTAGGATATGAATTTCTCTCAAATTTCACTGGATCGGTTGTAACCACCTACCGAGAACGTCTGGAAGGTTTATTAGACAAACAAGTGCAAAGGAAAACCGCAAACCTTGTTTTGAACTTGCCTGCTATCGTAATTGTTCCCCATAAAAAAAACATGCTTTGACTTTCGGTCGTGCACGACAGAAACTACTAAATCATCATCTTATTACATAAAGACGGCGTATTCACTTCAGGTGTGATCTAATACATTGGTAAGCATTCCAAATATGTAAAAAACCTAGGTTCGAGAAAAATTGGGGGGGGGCTTCTTTCTGGAAACCTCACGTCTCTTTAATTAAACAGTAATCAAAATGTTGCAAAATTTCAAAATGCACATGACGCAGCATGAGCAAACTGGAATAACCAATCTCAAACCAAGAATTTTCCAAAGGGCAATGCAAATTCAAACAAGTACTAACATGTCCTTTGTAATCAATGAAAATGACATGAAACTCATATTTCGTTGTATATTGTGATTATTGTTTAATTCCATGGTTAAAGCTATTAGCTACTACTTCTGGGTCATAATAAATCATCTTTTATTACATTATTGAGTTCAGGTATTATACATGGTCCGGTATTCCAGGTATTCATATCAATATATCATCATACAAAACAATGTGTCTTTGTACTTGCCATCTATGCTTTCATCTGACAGCCTTGCGAGAGAACATTAAAGCGGCACTGGCACATTTTCACAAAATATGAAATTTCTTCAATTTGCTCTCAAATGATAGTCTAGGCCATTGGAAGAACAAAGATATATATTTACACATAAAAATAGCATACCCCAAAACAGATAGGGACATTGATATGAGGATAAAGACATCCAGGTAATTTGTAGGCCAAGTTTTCCATAACTTTAATCAGCAAACGTGTATATTACATGAATATTTTGACTCGTACTCACTGATATTAAAACCACAAAGGTTATACACCGATCAAACAGTGTGCATAGCGTGAGAAACATGCATACGGAGTATGTGTTCTTGTGTTAAAAGCCATTTTCGTCGTCTGCTGAACTTAACGTCGCCGGCGACGCTAAATTATAAAATCGTTCTGTTTACCCATAAGGAAACTGATTTGGTCTTAATCATTTCGGGTGAGGGCTTTTGTATATAAAAGCTTTACAACCAATGAAAAATATCGAATTTGAAAAATCTTGAGGGCGCACTATTTTTCAAATGTGCCAGTGTCTCTTTAACGAGACGTTCGACCTAACACGATATAATGAGGAAATCAACCATCGTTACGTCCTTTGAAACAGTTACATTGCCGCGATCAATCATTGCCAAATAGGTTGTTTCATAAAAATTGAAGTTATTATTTTTTGTTCATTATAGTTACCATACCAAATCCATTCTGCAAAATTTTAAGAAAAAGAAAATGCAAAAAATGTTTAGAGGGTACTACCGGTGTAAAAGGAGATATGGTCCGGCAGGAACCATAGTCCGGGCTCTATAGACGACAACGGAATAAAGCGTGAAACTAATGTTGCGTGAAGAGTCAGCTGTTTCGAGTGCCCTATTCTTCACCGTTGTACGCGGACTGTGAGTCCGGAGGACTATATCTCTTGCCACACCGGCGTTTTCAGCTTGCGCTTAAAGAGACATGAGATTTCCAAGCTTTTCCAGGAAGAAGCGCCCCAATTTTTCTCAAACCCCAGTTTTTTACATATTTGGAATGCTTACCAATGTATTAGATCACACCTGAAGTGAATAATCCGAATACGCCGTCTTTATGTAATAAGATGATGATTTAGTAGTTTCTGTCGTGCACGACAGAAAGTCAAAGCATGGTTTTCTATGAGGAACGATTACGATAGCAGGCAAGTTCAAAACAAGGTTTGCGGTTTTCTTTTCCACCTGTTTGTCCAATAAACCTTCGAAACGTTCTCGGTAGGTGGTCTACAACCGATCCAGTGAAATTTGAGCGATATTCGTATCCTAAAAAAAATCTCCTCCTGTCATTTTAAAGTAAATGGCATTTGGGGATATTTTTGTTATAACATAAAATAAAATGTTCTCTGTCCCCGATTTTTCCAAACATTTGATATTTGCTTTATTAGTAAATGAAAACAACTGTACTAATAAAAATGACAAAATTTTAGCCTTAATTCGAGAAATCATTATTATTACTCTTTATTTTAAAGAGTGTATACATGAATATATCACAAGCGGCATAACATGCTAGCGTGATAAATTTGCAGTATACGGAATTAGAGGAAGATTGATGATGATGATGAGAAGATGAGGATGATGATGGTGGGTTGGTGGTGGTGCTGGTGGCTAAAAATCCCGATTTCATTTCTTGTAAATACCATCTATTTATCTATTTAAATTATATTTTGGTTCCTGACAGGACATCTCATACATGTTATAGCCACATACCTGTGAAGTAGGAAGGGAAAAAGATAGTCTAACAATGCGTTGGGTTCTACCTTATCTTCCCCATGTGATTGTACCACAAGTGATAATGGGCGGTCTGAATATCTGGACTCCCATTCGTCCATTCAACCTATCTAGTTGATTCACCCCCCTTGCTATCGGATGATGTTAACAAGATCAAGGCAACACTATGGGCTTGTCTTCCAGAGAAGGTAGGTGAAATAGCAATAACAGAATAGCCCCTTCCCTGCAATTGTGGGCCAAGTTTTCTCATAACTTTAATCAGCAACGTGTGTATATTACTGAATATTTTGACTCGTACTCACTGTATTAAAACCACAAAGGTTATACACCGATCAACAGTGTGCCATATCGTGAGAAACATGCATACGGATAATGTGTTCCTGTGGTAAAAGCCGTTTTCGTCGTCTGCTGAACTTACGTCGCCGGCGACGCTAAATTATAAAATCGTTCTGTTTCCCATAAGGAAACTGATTTGGTCTTATCATTCAGGGTGAGGGCTTTTGTATATAAAAGCTTTACAACCATGAAAAATATCGAATTAGAAAATCTTGAGGGCGCCAAGCACTATTTTCACATGTGCCTGTGTCTCTTTTTAACCAGGGGAAGAAGAAACGAGACGTTTCGACCTCACACGAATAAATGAGGAAATCAACCATCGTTACGTCCTTTGAAACAGTTAAATTGCCGCGAATCAATCATTGCCATAGGTGTTTTCACATAAAAATTAAGTTATTATTTTTTGTTCATTATAGTTTACCAGAGCCCAACTCCATTTTGCAAATTTTTAAGAAAAATAGAAAGAAAAGGCAAAAAATGTTTAGAGGGTACTGACCGGTCTTATACAAGGAGATATGGTCCGGCAGGAACCAAGTCCGGGCTCCATATAGACGCAACGGAATAAAGCGTTAAACTATGTTGCGTGAGAGTCCGCTGTGTCGAGTGCCCTATTCTTCACCGGTGTACGCGGACGTGAGTCCTGAGGACTCATCTCTTGCCACCGGCGTTTCAGCTTGCGCTAAAGAGACATGAGATTTCCAAAGCTTTTCCAGGAAGAAGCGCCCCAATTTTTTCTCAAACCCCAGTTTTTTACATATTTTGGAATGCTTTACCAATGTATTAGATCACACCAAGTGATAAGCCTATACGCCGTCTTTATGTATAGAATATATTTAGTAGTTTCTGTCGTGCCCGACAGAATCACCAGACATGGTTTTCTATGGGGTTCGATTACGATAGCAGGCAAACAAGTTCAAAACAAGGTTTGCCGGTTTTCTTTTCCACCTTTTTTGTCCATAAACCTTCGAAACGTTCTCGGTAGTCGTCTAGCACCGATCCAGTGAAATTTGACGATATTCGTAATCCTCAAAAAAATTCCCTCCTTCACTTTTTAAAGTAAATGGCATTTGGGATATTTTTGTTATAACATAAATAAATGTTCTCTGTCCCCGATTTTTCAACATTTGGATATTTGCTTTATTAGTAAATGAAAAACAACTGTACTAATAAATGACAAAATTTTAAGCCTTAATTCGAGAAATCATTATTATTACGCTTTCTTTAACGAGTGTATACATGAATATATCAACGGCGGCTAACATGCTCGCGTATAAATTTGCGATTATACGAATTAAGAGGTAAGATTTGATGATGATGATGATGAGATGATGATGATGATGGTGGTGTGGGTGTGGTGGTGCTGGTGTCTACAAAATAACCCGATTTCAGTGTAATACCATCTATTTCAATCTTATTTAATTAATATTTTGGTTTCCTGACCGGAATCTCATACATGTGAGAGCACATACCTTTGAAGTAGGAAGGACAGATGAGTCTACATATGTCGTTGGTTCTACCCTAACCTTATCTTCAACCCATGTGATTGAAAAAGTGATAATGGGCGGTCTGAATATCTGGACTCCCATTCGTCCATTTAAACATCTATTGTGATTCACACCCTTGCTATCGGATGATGTAACAAGATAAGGCACCACTATGGGCTTTGTCCGCCAAGAGAAGGGTCGGGTGAAATATCATTTAACCCGGAATATAGCCCATTCCCTGCAATTGTAAATTCCTTCGAATGAGTGTTTGTACTATCAACTCTATTTTACGTGAAGGCAATTGAAAGAGCCATAGTAGGTACAGGGTAATTTGTGTACAGAGCCCGTCTCGATCACTTATTCTTCCCAAATGATACTAAGTGTAAGACAAGCGTTTAACCTTGTGGTCATATAATTACTTGTGTCTTAAAATTTTGAAGCAAAATATCAATTATAGTTTCAAAATGCAAGAAACTAGGAAATTAATAACAATTTGGTTGAAAGTCCAAGATGGCGACCGTGAGCGTATTGTTTTCCAGGTGCTTACAAATAGAAAAGAAGAATATTAAGTGGAAGACAAGCCATTAACCAGGTTTTATAGGAAAGATAATTGGAAAGGATTACTTTAAGACTCTAAAAATTGAAAAACTGAAGAAAGAATCGTTTTGGTTTCAAAATCCATACATCTAGGAAATGGGTCAAACACCAAAATGGTGGATTTGCCATAAATGATCAGGACCGAAACCTGGGGTGTCTCGACACATCAGACAGACCTCGAAACATCAGACCCGGAAGTAATTCCCTCCGGGTCTGATGTTTCGAGTCTTTGTTCTAGCACCCGGGGGATGTCTCGAAACTCAGACCTCGAAACAACAGACCTCAGACCCGGAAGTGATTTTTTTTGCCGACGTCAACATTTTACTTCCGGGTCGGATGTTTCGAGGTCTGATGTTTTTCTAGAACACAACCCGGGGGATGTCTAGAAACAACAGACCTCGAAACATCAGACCTCAGACCCGGAAGTGAAGTTCTTCCTGGTCTGATGTTTCATCTGATGTGTCGAGACACCCGGGGGGAATGTCTAGAAACACCCGACCTTAAACATCATACCGCGAACATCAGACCCGGAAGTAATTTCACTTCCGGGTCTGAGGCTGATGTTTCGAGGTCTGATGTTTCTAGACATCCCCCCGGGTGTCTAAAACATCAGACATCGAAACATCAGACCCGAAGTAAATGTTGATTTCGAATCAAAAATGTTCCTCCGTTTCCCCAAAGTCCGCATTTCACGTCTTGGCCTGATTTTTGACATTCAAGTAGACCCTCACGTGCCGTGACACGGAGGATTTTGCCCTGGTTTTCTGCCGCTAAATTGAGGGGCCGACCAGTGCCGAAGAGGGGCGATATGGCCCGGGGTGGGGAGGAGGTGTCCTCCCTTTACAGACAAAACCTTTGCAACGTTCGCATACTAATACACAAAGACACATTTCCCATCATGCAAATTTAGTATGACAATTTGAATCCAAGTGGTATGGTAAACTTCATAATTCATGGCCAACCGTTTTAAAAAACGGTGTGGGTGCGGGAGGTATGTAAGTTTTGAGTCTTTAATTTTCAAGACATGTTTTTCATGTAATAATATACCGGTCTGAGGTCTTACTGTTTCGAGGTCCTGATGTTTCTAGACACCCCCCGCGGGTGGTCTAGAAACATCAAACCTCGAAACATCAGACCTGCCCCGGAAGTAAAATGATGACTTCGGCAAAAAAAAATCCGTCCGGGTTCTGAGTTCTGTTGTTTCGAGGTCATGATTGTCTAGACATCCCCCACCGTGTGTCTCGCCGAACATCAGACCTCGAAACATCAGACCCGGAAGTGAATTTACTTCAGGGTATGTTTCGAGGTCTGAGGTCTGTTGTTTTCGAGGTCTGATGTTCGGCGAGACACCCCCGAAACCTGTGGGGGATACACAAAGGCCAATTCTGTTGCAGGCTTGAGTACAATTATTGATTGCAATTACCATCCTTTTTACCTATTTGAAATAATGGCATTCCCCACAGACCGAATTCTTCGAAGACCGAACTAATTATCCCATTGACAATTCCATTCATCAGATTTAGATTAAGTCGCACTTCCGTATTGACAGTTCATCTTGTTCGTCTTTAACCGCATTTCGTCTGCATTACACAGTCGGGGTGTGGCACCAGCAGGTAGCGGGAGCTTATAGCAGGGTTTAGCAATGACCTCTGACTCTCGCTGGGTGTCAATAAAGATATTCATGATTTACGGCGCATTTATTTCCTTACTGTCATGGTGGTGTGAAATATTTTCATATCGTTTCTTCCTTTTCGTTTACATTTAAATTTCCCTTTTTTCTGTTATCCAAATTATAGCTGGGGCATATTATTTACCGGTTTCCTTTTGTCGAGTGTGATGTCAGTCATGTTTTGGGGGGGGGGGGGGGGGGGGGGGAACCCGGCGTAAATACGATAACCTATGCAGGGCCTCTACAAATTTCACATGGTTAACAAGAGAACCATCTTAGTCACACTGTTAACGTGTTTACGTGCTTTTTCTCTTTATTTTCTCTCTCCCCATTGCCAAAGGCATCCGCAATTCCGCAAATTTTCATATTTTCGTTGTCATCAAAACTATATCTGGGCACTCACATTATTTACTCGTTCAGTACTAATCACCCCTATGGCCCTGAACCCTAACACCAATGTGTGGCAACGCCAGATCTATGGCGCACGTAAGCTGTATATTTAATAGTCATAGTCAAATTAGTGCGTCTCTCAATCACTTAATAGGATACTCCCGGAGAGTATAGTTTTCGGTCTTCTCAAATTCGCGGTCCTCTGGAGGGTCACCATTTTAAATAATAGGCGAGAATTTAAGGACCTTTGGCACTTGCATAGAAGTCCCAACGGTTGATAGAATCTGATATAGGCTTGAGTTCTGCTATTTGATGCAACAAATATTTCCTGATAAAGCTTACCATGTCCCGAAACGTACACCCTTCAAAGTTCAAATTGTTTTTTTTTTTAGTTTGCGCCATATGGTTAAGTTTCATTTGGATCATTCAGACAACTGAGCCACCTATATTTACTGTCTGTCCATCCCATCAAAATGGACACCAACCCTGCAGAGTCTACTGCTTTATAGTATGGAGAGAAACCGCAAGCTACCGACAATTCTGGTGAGAAAAAAAAAACCACTGTTCCGTGTAACATCGAGTCGGAATCCTAATTTGACTCGACTCTCGAGGTTTCGTGCGAGCTCGAGATGCTAGCGGAAATAGTGCAAGGTGCAATTTTACGTCTACATTATCGGTAGAAATATTGGATAGCCCAGTTATCCCGCCTTTGACCCTGCACAACACGATTACCCATTTCAATTTCCATATGTAATGCCAGCCCGCCTGAAAACCCCCCACAAAATCCGAAAATGCTACCCCTGTCAAAACACAAATCAAATTCCATTTGCGGTAATCCGTTGGAAAGACTGCGTATCTTTACATACAATCATCTTTTTTTGGGAAAATACTTTAAACCGTTTGAATATAATTAAAATTAATTTAATAATCAAATTCACACACACTTTCAAAACTGACTTTAAAGGTCATCACATTATTTTTGAAATACATTTAAAAACGGTTTCGTAATAATTATGCAAATTTATTCCACATTTTCAGCATCTAGCTAAAATGCGTTGTTCTTGGCGAAATCTTCCTTAAACACGGATCACCTTGAAATACGTTCTACTACCCATCCATGAATTTGTTGCTTTCCGTTTGGACATAATCATAAAACGTGACTATACTTAGAAACTCAAAAACTGAAACTACTCGATTAAATTAACTTAAAACACAACTAATTGGCAAGTTTACGATTTTTAGCTCGAAAGTATTTTAATAAATCAATTACCACTTGACTAAAATACAGGCAAATTAAAAAAATAACAATCCTCAAATTCAAAGAAGAATATTTCGGTTTTGAAACTAAGGTATTGACGTTAACCTACTTTACCTTTAGATTGGACTTGATTTAGTTAATTAACTTTTCGTCTAAGACTTAGCCTAATAGTTTGAAGAAAAGCAAACGAAAATCCTTCAATATTTCACATTTCACAATTAACGATGGCACGTTATGATAACATTTAATATGCATACTTTTCAGACGCTGAAGCACCTACATTTACTGACTGCCCAGCCAACCAAACAAAACACACCGACTCTACAGAATCTACTGCTGTAGTAGTATGGGTTGACCTTAAAGCTACAGACAATTCTGGTCAGAATACGACTGTTACTTGTAACATAGAGTCGGGAGCTAAATTTGACATCGGCCTCACAGAAGTTTCGTGTGAAGCTCGAGATGCTAGCGGAAATAGTGCAAGGTGCAATTTTACAATCGACATTATAGGTAAGAAATTTTGAATAACCCACAGTTAACCCTCCTTTGATTCTACACAACAACGATCACATTCTTGCATGGATACTTTTAGTCCAGCTGTAGGCCCATATGACATGTATGAGCTTGCATAAGAGTCTGCACGACATGTTTTGATGGTTTTAGGTAACATTGACCTGCTGACTCTAAATTCTGATGATGCAACGTTGTCATCCTTGAGCATTTTGAGATATGGAAGCGGCCAAATTAAAATGGGGTTAATTTGCAAATTTGTAAAACGGGGTTAATTAAAAAGTGTATAGACATGTTCATCTACAGTCTGTCTCATAAATGGTACAACGGAAACCCGATATTAAAGAAAACAGACCAGGCACAGTGCAATTTTCCCATTGCTGACTTCAAAATAATCCTCCATATTGTTTATATCCAAACCTATAGGGGGGGGTGGTTGAAATCTTGAATTATTTCAGGATTTCTCGCAAATATTAGGCTAAACCTTGTCAATAATAATATTAATTTAAATACAAACAAACAACAAACAAAAATAAAAATAAATTATTAAAAAAATGCATATTTTTGAAATGAATTTGTAAGGTTAAAATGACAAGATGTAAACTCAGTCACCCTTTACTTATTCAACAGTAAAAATTGGTGGGAAATCATTTCTGAATCGTTGTGATAATTCTTTAATATTTGCACCAAAATCCATACAAAAAAAAAATTAGTTTCTTTCCTAATATTTTTGATCTTGGAATGATGAATTGTGGGTAATATCAGCCCCATATGGTAGTTGTCGTGATTGAAAAGCTCTGACAATTTTAATCAATGACGCTATTACGATGACGTCACGAGTCATAGGTCAATGGTTGTACATGCACTGTACGAAATATTTTTCTTATGGGTAAATTGCGCTGTGCCAGGCTTTCCAATACCTTTTTTCATCTCATTTTCTTGTTTCAATCGAGAGATTACTCCAGTTTACTGCGAAAAACAAGAATCGAGTTTGTGTCACTTTATGGTTGAGTGAAAAACGTGAAAGAATTAGTTAAAAATAAGTTTTCACATCTGAACAGATTTGAAATTCTTCAAAAAGGGATTAACTTCATTAAAAAGTTTAAAACATGCGAAAATAGTTACGTAATGGTGCAAATTATCTTCAGTAAGTTCTGGTTTTGAGATAAAATATATAACATTCGACATACTGTTGTTTGTTAAAAGAGAATCTTGACCGTTCAGCAACCTCCACTTACTTTGGAGGATAGAGTTTTATGTTCTTGAAGTATCATGAAACTCAAAGTCCTACCGACATCTTGATACTTTGCTTCCAAATTCAAATTTTTATTGACTTTAATAAAATCAATATTGTGTAATATTTTTAAACCGTTCTTTGGATTTTGAGTGTATATTTTGGTTGCAATTATATTCCTTCTGGCATGATTTGCAGAGGTTACAAATTTTGTAATAAATTTAAAGCTCCATTTCATTTAAATGTGCAATAAATATTTGTATTTGTTTACTATTTATGAAAAATAATATTTATCATTGAACTTATTATATTGACTATTAAAGCTTGTGTCAAGAAAAATAATATAGACTTCCTTTGTGTTTTTTTTGCCAAGTTGAAATCTTTTATGAGCTTCAAGACAGCACGGCACAGTACTCGAAACAGCTCTGCTCAAGCAGGAAAGTGGCACAAATTGATTCTGGTGTTTCGCACTAAACTGGTTATAAGATGAAACAAACACTATTGGAAAACTCAGACTTTGTTCTTTAATATTATGTCAAGTTTGAATGACTTATTTTGAAATTTCATATTTAACCATTTCTTTTTCTGATTGGACCACTTTTTTGAGGCAGGCCGTAGTTCTAGGGATTAAGAAAAGGTATAGCTTGATATATGTACAACTTTTCCAGTTTGCACAATAGTCCATAAATTCTGGTCATCATGGTTATCATAGGGCAAACATTTTCATCCGATTTGTTTCAAATTGGTTTCAAATTGTTGGCATGGGGATGTTACAACAAGAAATATAATATTTGCTTCATGCTAATCAGGTCAAAGGTATTTAGCAGAGATTAGCGTGCTGATCTTCCGTAGACCCTGTGGGCCTTGCCAATATTTGCGCCTTGCCAATATTTGCGCCTTAATTATATCCCAAATATCATAGTTATAACATTGTACCGGCTTTTTATGTGCATTCTAGAATTTTAACCCGAGGATGACATTGAACCATTAGAAGCATACTGTGTTAAATTTACTGTCACAGATATGGCAATCTATGCCTTTTTAAATCCTTAGAACCAGGTGAACATGTCTCTACACATTTAGATTTCGTGTGAAACAAGTTACACGTTTCGCCATGTTTGTTAGCTTACCCCTTTCCATATCTCAAAATGCTGAAGGATGACAAAGTTGCATCATCAAGATTTGGAATCAGCAGGTCAATGTTGCCTAGGAAAGAAAACATTTCGTGCAGACTCTTACGCAAGGTCATATGGAAGGTCTTATGGGTCTGCCACTGGACTGTTTCAAACTCTCACTCAATATGTTGTAATAAGGCGATGAACATTTTACTTCTCTAAGCATGATTAAATTCACCTTCCATTTGGTATGCTTTTGGCCATTCATTTGAAAGAACACTGCTAATATGTTACTTCTGAATTTGCATACCTTTATTATTGAACGGATATGGCATATGGCAGATGAAATGGATGTTACAACACAATTATCATTGTACGTGCCGAGCTAGCATTATAAGTAGATATTTTACTGGATTTGCTTGGAAATTGCACCAAAACGATACTTCTGAATAATTCTAAAGCAATGACGGGAAGAGTTGTTTTATTTTGTCTATACCGCAAAATTCTTTTAAGACACGATGAGGTTTGAAAATAATGATTTGTTGTGTGATTATTAAACAGATTTATAATCAGAGTAATCTGTAACTCAATAACCCATTAAAGATGACAAAATAGACCTTAATAATCCAATAAGAATACACCAACCCGTTGAGTGCAAGGAACAAAATGCAAAGTTGACACAAGCACAAAAAGAAATTGGGGTGACATTTTATTAATTTTCAAGAAAATATGCCAGTTTTATGTGCGTGAACAGACAGTTATATGATTTTAATATTGAATTATGAATTTACACTTTTCCCCTGCCCCCCCTTAGGGGCACTACGAAATTTGTTATACAGTTGGCTATTTGGTCTTCGTCTTATAGTCTATAGCTCTGTAGTTGGTTATTGGTATGGCTTTATAGTTAAAGACACTATCAGTGATTTGAAAAAATATTTGAAACTTGCAGGAATAGCTTCAAAGTGAAGGATAAGTCTGTAGAATTCTCATAAGTTACCTTTTCCAGCTGTAGAATTTACAGAAAAGGAAGAAAACGGCAGTGTTCCAAAATACGATTCTCCATTCAGTTACGTGTTGTAGTAAGTGTCCGTTCGGACAGTAATGACTAAAATCTCCGATTCTGTCCTTATTAGGTTGCTTCTGGTCTTATCATTTGCAGGGTATGTGAGGATACCTGTACTTGTTGCATACATGCAAAAATCTGATTTTTGATGATTTTTTCGATTGGCTGATTTAGCAAATCACTGATAGTGTCTTTAAAAGACAAGCGAATACAGATTCTTCAATATTTCACATTTCGCAAATAACAATGGCACGTTGTGATTTTCATATGAATACTTTTCAGACGCTGAAGCACCTATATTTACTGACTGTCCATCCAACCAAACAATGCACCCCGACCCTGCAGAATCTACTGCTGTAGTAGTATGGAGCGACGCTAAAGCTACCGACAATTATGGCCAGAACACCACAGTTACTTGTAACATAGAGTCGGGATCTAAATTTGACATCGGCCTCTCAGAAGTTTCGTGCGAAGCTCGAGATGTCAGCGGAAATAGTGCAACGTGCAATTTTACAGTCGACATTATAGGTAAGAAATATTGAATAACACAGTTAACCGTCCTTTGAACCTGCACAACAACGATCTCAATATTGTAAACTCTCATTCAGTAGGCTAATAAGGCGATGATTAACAAGATATCAAAGATTCGCTTTTACAGGCATGTGCATACAGGCATATGGAAGTAACATTATTTTCCACAACCGTAATGTTGCACCCATGTTGATTTAGCGGTAATTACACGTACTCATAATCAGATTTTGTATGTCGAAACCGTAGTTTTTTTTTTTATAACGCTTTGGGTTTAGTTAGTAGTTCACTATATAATACCCTGTTACATACTGACGTATATAGCTGTATATATCATAAACGGACATCATCGAGTGAAACAAAATAGCTATCTGCTGGCGAGAGCCAGGACCCGATGGGTGCAATGAACGAGTTACTAACATACATGGAACGAAGGAAAGGTACAATGAACGAACGACTTGCAGATTGGGAGTTTAGTTTGTCAAGCTAGCGACACCGAACAATACCGAATGAGAACCGGATTTGTACCGTACCAAACGAATGCAGTAACGTATGACTAACGCACAAAACGTACAGTCAACGTACATGGCAAGTTAAAAAGGTCATAACGTATTTCTCACAACGCGTTACTTAACAAGCCAATCAGAAAAGTAAAAAAGCAACGCGTTGCTTTCCGACAGTACTTATGCAACGCGTTGCTTATTAAAACAACATGTTCCTTTCATTAGCAACGCGTTGCTTTTTCTCCTTTCTAACCTATCCTGGGGTCCGTTCCCGAAACTATGAACGTAAAGTTCATCTTACGCATGGCTTAAGATTTTGGTTACGACCATGGTAGTAGCGTTCCTGAACAGTGTACATAAGATGGTCGTAAGTACATTTCTACCAGTAAACCTACGACAATCTTACGTTAACATAAACTAAGCCGATTTAAAGGTCATTCCATTCATTGATTGGGATTAAAATTGGGCTCTGTCTGGGTGCAAAAGTCTGAGACACCTTTGCGAATGTTACCATGTGCCTATTATCATCAGTATGAATGATTTTTATTGTGTGGTACCTATAGAACAAGTATTAAAACACTCGGACAGGGTTCGCTTGATTGTCGATCAACTTGGTCTGATTCGTTCATTTTTTTTGTTCGCGTGTGTGTGTGTTAAATTCTTCAATATATTTTTATTTGCTTCATGTATAGTGTTTCACTTTTCATCACGGTTATTAATTAATTAGCTTAGTAAATGTCTAATTATAGTAACTATTTCAGTGAGAGCTGTTTATTTTCATTTTTGTGACCAATTTAGATGTAATCCATACTCTATTTTGTTATTTTCTTTTTTTAAATCGGAATTCGGGAGGGTTCTTTTATTATAAAATGAATTTAAAACTCAATATCGTGTTAACATGTACATGCAGCTACCATAACTTTTTAAATTTAATTACTTCATGATGCAATAATACTAAAATCCTTGGCACATGCTCGGTATAGTTTTTCTCACTAAATATAACATAGGCCTATATAACAAGATGTGCCATGTAGGTCAAATCTCGGCATTACAGCTATATGCTTCTTGAAATATGGATCAAGTATATAATTTTTTATTCGTCACCTGATATTTTTGTATCTAAATTTGCAGATTTAAGATTTTGAGCAATGAAGAATATTACTTGTTAGAGGGCCAAGTTGGTCATGATGAAATTATTTTATTGTTTACTTTTAGCAAAACAGGTTTTAGGGTTTATTTGTCTGGCTGTTAAACCTTGGTGCTACAAGCTGCTACCCAGCCCTTACTCTAACAGTTATATCTTCAATCATGTCGAATTGATGATCCCACTCTTCGTAACTAGACAGACGCTTGGTGACATCTCGCGTGTACATATTTGTATATCTTCAAAAGGACACAATAGGGTATAGGGTATTAGTTTTCATCTTCATAACATGACGAATATAGTTGTGTGTCAATATCTGCTTGCAGAAGAACAGTTATTCTTGTAGACGGTAATTTAAGCATTTGAACCTTTTTTAGCAAACAACACCTTACAATAATATGTTTACTTTTCTTTACAATGTCAATTCAGGTCGGTATTTAAGCAAAGTGTAATAATTATACAAGAGAACTTTTTCTCAATACCCTTAAATATGGCCAGTGCCTTTAAGCTTACATAGCTGTTAGGGGTAATCATACTGTGCGCCGTTGTAATTGGCTGCCGAATTTTCAATATGTGAAAAATGTGATTAATCTTAGTGACAGCGGAATAAATGTAAAGCGCTTTGAGACTTAATTGTATAAAGCGCTATATAAATGCTTGCATTTATTTATTTTTAATAACGATGTCGTGTGGCGTGTTCATCCTAGGCCTACAGTACAGAAACAACACGTACTATTCGTCACTTAAATGGAAAATAACCCTACATTTTTATATAAGTTTTCACAATTTAGACATGCTGTACTCATTAATCCCTACCTAATCAACTTGGGGGAAGGGGATCACACAACTTTGGAAGTGATGTGCTGAAAACTCGGAGGTCTATTGGAGACATGACCCCAAAAAATTAAAGGTTGATACACAAAAGAGGCATATTTTCATTTAAAAAAAGAAATCTGTTTTGAAATTGTTAGACAAATCGACAAGAGATTATAGGCCTACATAAGTATTTAAAATTAGTTTTTAAAATTGGTCATTGGGTGACACTGAGCGAAACAACCCCCCACAAAAAAAAAAAAAAACACACACACACACCCTTTTTTTTTTTTTTTTTTTTTTTTTTTTTTTTTTTTTTTTTTTTTTTTTTTTTTTTTTTTTTTTTTTTTTTTTTTTTTTTTTTTTTTTTTTTTTTTGTTCAAAATGGTTGGAATAATCTCCTACAATCATCTACCAGCCTCTCATCCCCTTTTCCAAATAAAATCACGAACACTAGTTCCTCCATAATGTCCATGATATCAACTTGTATCGTTATATGGCAAGTCTACGTCAACTCTGAGTAGACGTAGAAATTCGCGTAACTTTACGATAATCCTGCGACTAAGTTAAGTTTCAGGAACGCATGAACAGTCGTGGAAACAGCGTACGTGCTATAGTTACGACAGACGTAGATTTTTCGTAAGTTTTGAAGAAAATCTTAAGTGCATTCCAAGTTTCGGGAACGCAGTAAATTCGTAAGTGTGAACTTTACGCAAAAGTTGCGATAGCCTGAGAAAGAGGCTACGACTGTCGTACGACCACTTTCGGGAACGGACCCCTGGTTGGTTGCATAAGCAACGTGTTGCTTTTACTCTGTTTTGATTGGTTTGGCTAGCAACGCGTTGCTTTTTACCTTTTCTGTTTGGTTCCCTAGGCAACTCGTTGCTAATGAAAGCTATACCGTGTAAGAAAGTAAATACTCCTATATTTTACAAGTTAAAAAGGTGATAGAAAATCTTGAAAACTTTCAATTCTTTACTTTTCTACAACTCTTTGGACCCACTCGTTGTCGACAAGCGCCCTCAACGTGGATTGAAAAACATTTTATTGGAGCGCTCCAGGAGCGGACGATGAGCGAGGTTTTGCTACAGATATACCAAATAATGCAAAAAATGATAGCGTCATGAGGCGGTCATGGAAGCGCCTCCGTGACCGCTCCATTTACCGTTCCATGTTGGTAGCAAGTTTCGTGAGCTCGGGATTTTAACATAGATCTTGTCTTATAACGGAATAAATGCATCATCGTATGACGTTTATTCCGTAATAAAAGGGTAGAATGTCGCATGAAAAAAAACACCCAAGCGCACCCTGGACTACCGAGTTGGTCAAGCGTGGAGCGCTCCTGGAGAGGACGAGGAGCGAGGTTTTGCTACAGATATACCACCATAGCCTTGATGACGATAAACCCCTAAACCCGGGTGTTCAACCTGCTACCTGAGATTGGGTAATCCACTGATGTGAACAAGGGTTCCGGCGATAAAAACAGATGAAATGGCTGCCACACTTCAGAGAACAGAAGCTGTTCAAATGAATACTCTATCCGAAACCCAGGGCCCAGGCAATATGAAAATTTGGAATGTATAACCGGGGATTTACAGTCCATTGAGGCTATTTATGGGCGGAATTTCGGTTTTGAGCATGGTGGTAAGACTGACAGAGACATAGGTTGAATTTGATACCCTACGTTGCCAGTTTCGAGACGACAGCCCATGCCAGGTGGTTACCCGACAGAATCACTGCCCCCCCCCTCCCACCCCCCCCCCCCAGGCAGTAAACCAGCCGGGTGAAACTGTGTATAAACAGATATAAAAGTCCCAGAGGCGGGCGGTGGCGGCCAAGAAATCACATTTTTAGAGTCTCAGTGGTTAACAAGTTAAAACAGAACGAAATATTAACGAAAAATGCTGAATTTTGGATATAATAAGACAACGTTTTCATTTCTAAAATCTTTGGAGCGAAGAATCAACTCCGCTGTAAGGGTTATTTCTGATTTTTTATGTATGAATTAACGAACGGGGACTAAGATTTTTGTGGGGGTCATAAAAACACCCTTGACCGAACACATTAAATCAAATTGTGCAGGCCGGATCGTTGGATGAGTTGAGCCCATAGACATGTTGAGGTATAGCGCCACCGGGAAGCGTTATGAATATTTAGTCTTGTTCACATCAACATGTCTTAAGTCGTTAATATGCTATCGTTATCAAAAATGAATCATTGAATGATTTGGAATCCCAAAATAAAACATTGGAACCTATTCATAATTATTGGCAAATCAGCGATTGTTATTGTTTATATTTCGGCAGTATGCCACAAATGTATGGATCTGAAAACATCTCAAATATGTGATTATCTCAGGCCTCTTCGCAACATTGGAAAAATCGCAAGGTGCTCTCTGGAAGTAATCTCTTATAGCTCGCGCCTTTCGGGCACGAGCAAAAAGAAAGATTCTCAACCTGTACGGGAGTGTTCTCAATGATTGCTCATCTCGAGTTCTGAGTTTGTATTAATTGGGGGATTCATGCCGTTGTACGTTTGGACATTCATTTTGTCAAACTGTCAGTTACTATGGAAATAACATAAAAAACGTGTCGGTTGCTACGTTGAAGCGGCGTCGTGATGCATTATGGGTTACAACACCATGTCGCTGACGTTGTGCGTAACTATGTAGAAACGCGCCGCCGCAGAACGTGCAGTGACAGCCTAAAAGCTGCAAGTTGTTATGACCTTTTTAAAAACTCATTCTCAAAATTGCAATCAGCGTTTGTGATCTCAGAATTTTCAAAAATTATTTGTAAAAATTCAAGCACATTTTCTCATTGATAATAAAAATTAAAAACAGCATTTTTAAAATATACTAAAACTTAATTAGGCTTGACCGGAAGGACGTCTATAGCTTGATGTTCAAGAAAAAAACAAAGAACATCCTTCAATATTTCACATTTAACAAGTAACGATGGCACGTTGTGATAACATTTCATATGAACACTTCAGACGCTGAAGCACCTAGTTTAATGAGTCATTCAACGATATAAACACCACCGACCCTTGCAAAATCTACTGGCTTAGAGTATGGGGGGACCTTAAGCTACCGACAATTCTGGTCAGAATACCAAACGGGCTTTGTAACATAGAGTCAGGATCCAAATTTGGCATCGGCCTCTAGAAGTTGTGCGAAGCTCGAGATGCTAGCGGAAATAGCGCAAGGTGAAATTTTACAGTCAACATTTATAGTAAGAAATATTGAATAGTTCCAGAGTTAAACCGCCTTGCCCTGCACAACAACGATCACGTTCTTGCATGTTAGAGACACAGCTGGTTGACACCGTGCGATTGTCTCTTTTAGTTTTAGAACAATTTAATCAGTGGCGACAATTGGGACAAACTGGTATGAGAAATGCAACGAGAGTTTACCTCTGCCAAAAATCAGAAAAATCCATTGCGGGAATCTTGCCATCTAGGCCTAAAAATGTCACGATTTATATGTTATAGCGCCCTCTATGACGCCCATTTTCCATAGAAAGACATGTAAACTAGATTGGGAGAAAAATCACATGGAAAGTTCATAAATTTACACAGGATGTAGGCAGTGGAATAAATAATTCACAAATCAGTTTCAAAAATGGTGTTCAATATTTGATATTTTATACTTTGATATTTCTGTTTATCGTGGTTTTGTCATAATAAACGGAGACTTTAAAACAGCTGTGAGGGCCTATGGTAGTCGTCCTGTAGGGCCTATATATAACTTTCATTGAGAGTCTGCACGAACGTTGATGACTTTTTATAGGCAACACACTGAACCTGTTGATCAAAACTCGAGGATGCAACTTGTCTCCTTGAACATTTTGAAATAGGTAAGGGGCCAATTGGCAGGGAGATATTCAGGACATTGCTGTAGGGGTGGGTTGGGGTGCGGACACCTCATCAGCATGCTATCGGCAAAATGTTGATTTGTCGGCAAAATCGTATTAATGTCAAATCGAGGAGTAGAAAATTTGAATGAAATAAAATTATTTTGTTCTAATTTGCCGGATAGATATGCCTATCTGCTCGATTTGAGAATGGGGATTTCCAAAACGGGAATTTGGGAAACTGTTACGTGATTTACTATGGCAGTTCTCTGTCTCAGTGACATTACAAAATCAAATCTCTTAAACCTTTGTCAAAAGATCTTATAATATCATGATAAGTTAGTAGAAATAATAATGTCAAAATCCGTCGATGTTGTGGATTAGCCTCGTGCAAAACAGTGTTAATTTCAATAACGGTAATTTAAGATTTAAATAGTTTTGTGACAAGGCTAGGCTTTAGTCAAGTATGTGTTAACGTTCGATATGCGTAATAAGAGCGCCCTCCTACGGTAAGTCTTTGAAAAAGGACTAGTCAGGAAGTTGATGCGTTTGAATTAGCTGTTGCTGACAAAGCACAACGCGTTGGTGAGCATCTATACGAATCGGGTGCGATAGTCACTGGGGTGTTTCACGGGGTGTGATTTTTTAATATAAATAAAAAAAGTAAAAAATTAATTAAAATTGTATTTCTTTGTTCAATGTCCATTATAGTTACGAAAGCGGTCAGAGACCGTTATTTTAAACCTATGAAATCATCACAACGTTATTTTTTTCCGAAAAGTGGCTCGGGACACTTCCGGAGAAAAATAACGGTCTGATGAATATCATAGTTAACAAAAAAAAAAAAAAAAGAACGATTGAACAAAAGAAAATCTAGAAACACTCGGCCTCAGGTGGTACAAATGAAAGAAATAGTGAAAGAACTCAATATAACAGCTAATTGTGAACCACGATGCCATTTACTGTTAGCTTATCTGTCGATTACGATTCAGCAAAGTAGTGATGTAAGCTTATGCAAATGTCTTTTCACGATTTTAAAGGGACAATCGAAAATTTTTTGCTCCTTCATTGTTGAATAAAACAACAATTGAAAGAAAGGTTACTCATACAACAGCTTATTGTGATTGTCGGAATAAGCCTCTGCTGGTTAGATAATACAAGTAAATCGATAACGAATCAGCCAAATATTGATCCCAGCATGGATACAGTATACAAGGGCCTTTACACATCTAGAAATTGTTGGAGCTCTTTTAATCACACCCTATTTTTACCGAGGAGCATGATAAGATCTCGAATTTTTTTCAATTTCCAAGCCTTAAAAATACATTACGAAGAAGCAAGGAGCTAAAAAATAACACTCCTGACAGTTTAGAAGAGCTCCGGAGCTATTGCTCTCCTCACAATGAAGGCCTGGATGTATAATCGTCAACGAATCAGAGCCAGCTGAGTGATTCAAAGTCATGTAAATCTTCAAAAAGACAATTAAACATGTTTATTTTAACTGTTAAATGGTAACAATTTAACAATTGCTACCCATAACTCCAGATCACTGAATCCGGGGATTAAAAAATAAAAATGAGGGAGAAGCGTATGCAAAGCGAGGAATTTTCTTCACTTTGTTTTCGTTATATTATATGCAATCGAGGGCTAAGTGATAAGCTGGTAAGACATAGCCTATTTAAGAATTGCCTAGATAGGATATTATCTTCTGAGCTTCAAACTTCTTTAAAGCACTACCACCTCGTCAACATTCGGGGTAATCCCCACCTCGAAGAACTCTCTCGGTTATCAAGCATCTATAATTCGTGGTGTCAGAATCCGGTGTCAGATATACGTGTAAAAAGTTATTTGAACTGTACCAACTTAAATATTCCCCAAACCTGCTACTAATAACCATACCACAGCTTAAGAGGAGAATCTCAGAGGATATCTTCTCAACATATGGGCGGGCCATTTCTAAATCAGATCACATGCCGTTCCTCAACAATAAGATTATCTCTCTCCAGAAGAGTAACCCTATTATCGACTATAGAACCTTTGGTGTTAGACTCCTGCGCAAGTAAACATAACAGCACAGTTGGTGTTTGTACTTAAGAAAAACCAACGCTGCCTTCAAGATATAAAAAAAACCCCGAATATACACTCTCCCATATTACTACAATAATTATATCCGATCTATATTCGTTCTTGTCACTAGTAAGTATGTAAGATAAATAATTCAAACACACCGTTATGAACAATATGGAGTTTTGAATAAGGTCTGGCTTGCCTTTAGACTTCCCGACTAGCGGCGTCGCCTAAAGGCTCGCCTAAAGGCTAACAAGTCCTAACAGACTCATCCAGACCACAAAACACATTAGTTTTAATAACGGTGTGCTTCTCATCCTTTATCTATACATAACAGCTCTAGAGCCTTGTTATTATTTACTAACAATGCACACTCCTCTAAGCTGGGATCACACTAACATCGGGTCACGGTAATGGTTCAGCAAAATACATGTCCTGACAATTAGCATGCAATTAGATATGCACAACCAACGCAAAATCGTAAGCACAATCTTTTTAAGTGGAATTACCCAAAGAGGTTCTATATAGAATAGAGAGGCAAAACGTTACGTAATCTTAGAAATTTCACCGGCTCGCATGTTTTGCCGACCACAAATAAAACCAGAGGACAACATAGAAAGCAATGGGGGGGCTGCCTCGCTTCTTCCACATACTGTGGGGGCCGCTTTGCATATACACTCATCGGTAGTGATACACATTAATGTATTGTTAGAGGTGGCCAGGTGTAATAATAGTGTACCAGGATCATTGTTGCTCAGATCTCTTTTTCTCATAATATGTCAATGCGCCTTAGTGAAAAGATGTATCATTGAGGCGTTTTATTTAAATCAAGACGTCTGATGTGTCATTTCATATTTCGTTGAGTGGCCATTGGTAGGAACAACATTTAACCACCCATAGCACACACCCAACATCCAACAACTGAATATTTTTTGGCGATTGTTTGTATGAATTGACGTTATGTGTGTAATACAAGCAACGCAACTGATATTATTTCGTGCAATATTCAAAAGTCAGCGCCCGCACGGACGACTGGTTTTGAATGCGTTTTCAACCCCCTTGGATTACCCCTTCAGAAGCTAAAAATAAAAACTACAAAATGGAAATTTAAAAAAATACCTTCATTGCTTTTTTGTATGACAACACTCGTAGGTTCCGTCAAAAGTTATAGTCGAAAATGTGAATTCGCAATTGAAATTTTCGTCATGGATATTTTTTGCATTTTTTTGTTTCTCAAGCTGTGATATTTGAGTTTTTTCCACTTTAGAACTCATATCTCAAAGGTAAATCAGCATTTGATCTGTTAATTTCAAAATTATTTGTGAAAATAAGCATATTTTTTCTAATTGATAATTAAGTAAAATAAGCATGTCTAAAATATCAAATAAACCTTAAAACAAACGGTGTTTCTAGACTTAATTGCCTATATCTCCGAAAGCGAAGTTTAAACGACATGGTTGCATGCTTAGCAATGATTTCCTCAAACCGATTTATCTTAGATAGAGGGGGTAGAAACCAAATAAAACTACTCATTGGACTAATGCATTGAACTCGAATATTTGCCACTAGC
>JAMKCH010020316.1:0-22317 GCA_023653785.1 Ophioderma brevispina
ACAAGTATGGAGCTAAAGAGAAAGGTGTTCAATGAATACATTCTTCCTGTTATGACATACGACAGTGAAACGTGGGCTTTGAATAACACCACGATGGAGATGCTTGCAGTTGCACAGAGGAAGATGGAGCGAATCATGCTTGGCATCAGACTCCAAGATAAAAAGAGAAACTGCTGGATCCGATCACAGACAGGAGTTACTGATATTATCGACTACATTAGGAGTGCCAAACATAGATGGGCAGGCCATGTTGCTAGACTGCAGGATAACTGGTGGACCAACAGAGTGACAGAGTGGACCCCCAGAGAATGGACCAGAAAGCCAGGACGTCCAAAAACCAGATGGAGAGACGAATTGACAAAACAACTTGGTCCAACTTGGACAAGAATGGCTAAAGATAGAGATTTGTGGAAGCATTCTAGGGAGGGGTTCCTCAATCGTGAGTGATCAAAGCCCTGGATATGGATATGGACAGTGCATTGTGAGATAGTGTATGGGAATCTTGTTGAAATCATCATTTTGTTCCTCAGCCAGTCACAGCATTCCTTTGACATGACATCAGGTGCACAATTCCAACTTTAAAGTCTGATGACAAATGTTGATTTGTTCTTGGAACATGAAAAATATGGAATACTGAAGTGAACATTAGTCAATGTCAGGTCAGGTACATGCACACAATCAGTAGAGATCCCTAGATTTATAACTGAGTACCTGTTATTGTTCAAATCAGGTGCAAACACAATGTTTCTAAGACTTTCAATGCATAATAGAGTGCCAATACAGTCTTTTGTGAAGAGAATTAAATGGCATAACATTGGCGCATATATATAAAAAAGATGCAAAATCGCTCTAGAAAGTCGTATTTCATGGTTACGGCTGACCTTTGACCAACAAAAAATGTGCCAATGTTGGCCCAATTTTCTTTTTACTGATATGTAACTAGGAGCACTCAAATAAACTAAATTTGGCAAGATTTTGATGGGACCTTGTAGGCGCATGTCATACAAGAACTCTGTATCTTACGCTGTGCGAAAACCAACTTTGGGGTTTATAATGCCAGACTTCAGAAAATTAAAAAAATTCAAGACACAGAGAACCCACATTTATTTTGTCATTTATTTTTAGAGGGCTACTCAACCTACCATTTTGTGCCATTTTTACATCTTTGCGATGTTGGCGCATAAAATTACTGAAGCCGAAACTGGGCCCAAATGTAATATTCGCCTATACTAATTGAATTTGTTTGTCAGGATACGTAGTTTCTTTCATTAACTCTTTTATTTCAATGGGACCTTGTGGCGCTTGATTTTTGAGGCCTAGCAAATGGCACGAGGGCGCTTTTCATCCAAGGTTCAGGCTTCTTAACACCATGCGCCTACGAGATCCCATCTTTTTTTTTCGTTATTTTTGTAACATCCACTGAAGGTTTCAAAATCTGTTTTGTTTTTGTTGGGACAATGTTGGCACACAATTCTATAGTTACAGGATATCAGTTGATCATTTTATGAGGTTTCGGGGTCAAAAATTTCAATAATTTATTACGGGAAAACCGAACCAGATTGCTGAAATTTCAGATATGATCTGGGAGTAATACCATACCTGCCTATTTTTTTTTTTTAAAAAAATCTGTGACACACTTGAATCACTCGACCCCATATGGACCATAACACAAGCACGAAAAAGACGTTGTTTAGGTGCAATTCACGAGGAACTACGATTTGTTGACACCAATAATATTAAAAAATAAAAAAACAAGTTATCATCGGGTGTGACAATTTCAAAAGTTGCACATTTAAGAGAAAACTGTACAAAATCTCTGAATAAACCGTTAAAAATCACGCCGGTAATTCGATGATAAAAAAGCCACTCATCGGCTTCAGCCAATCACGAGCCTTGTATTCATAACAAGTACCTAAACGATTCGACCCAAAGGCCAATTCGGCCAAGCCAATTCGGTCCACAAGATCAAAAGACATTCGACCCCTCGGGACCATTCCACCTCTTTTGGACGCTTCTACCTTTCTGTTATTATTATTAATAAATTTACAGTGTACTCACCTATAATATCATAAAAGGAAATGAGTAGGATAAAACAGGGTACGCTAGACCTGGGGGGGGACACCAGCTACATAATTCCCCCAATCAAGAAACAAATTCCTGGCAAACATGATACTGCTGCCGTCAAACAAAATCTACGTAAGTTTTGGCCAACATTCCTGCTTTACTTTCAAACGCAAAAATGGAATTTATTTGGTTTTGAGACGCTATATCATTTCAAAGGTCAACGCTGACCGCAATTGAGTACAAAAACAATCTTATTTAAAGTTCATAATTTTATCTACCTGAATAAATTATTTTTATGAAGCAAGTTGCAAAAGTATTATGACAAAATTCTATCAATTATAACGCAATGAGCTAATTAATTTTTTTTTGCATATTTGTTTGACACATTTATAAATGGTAAAGAATAATCATAAAATTACCACATGATAAAATTACCTAGTTTATGGAAACTATTAAATTTTAAGACAAAACAATAAGCTATGCAATTGCTGTTTGTAAGAGTGATATAGAAATGTTACTTGTTTCGGTTATACGAAGCACGTGAAAAAAAAACAGTTTAGCTTAGTTGTCGCTAACCTGTTTGATAATTTGTTTTATCAGGCGATGGCTAAGCTATTGCAATCTACCTTAATGTCGAACCATTTTTTAGATCTCTTCTGTTTTTCTTTTCTATGTATAATTGCATTGATCCAAGGATAGAGGGCAGATATTTTTTTTAACTTACACCCAATATGAAGGGTGCATAAGGCCAACAAAAAAAAAAAAAATCAAGTTTGGTTTCCAGTATTCCAAAAATCTAAATTTGCTTTTTATTTTTTAAATGATTTTCCCCAGAAATAGCTCAATCAATCAAATGACCAGTCAAACATTTGCAAATCATATTTTTACTGTCACGTTAATTAGTTTATAAAGATATCGAGTTGGGGATCATTTACTTTTTTTAATGAACGTTTCTATCTCTGAGGCACTTAAAGTGTTTTAAAAATTAAAAAAAAAAAAAAAAAAAAAATAAAAAGTGCAAATTTTTTCTTCAGTAAATCAAATTTAAAAAACAAACATCTGTACATTGCTCAAAATATAGGGAGGGTAGTTTAGGGGAGGCGAGGGGGAGACAAGAGTAACCGGTGAGGTGTGGATAGTTGAGAATGGTTCAGACAAATCAAAATGTCGAGCGCCTAGCTGAAACAACTTGTTTTTTGTCTTTTCTTTCCTTTTTTTGCCTAAGACAACAATACTTTCAATTAAAATCGAAAAAAATAAAGACTTTTCAAATTTTTGATGGCGGAAATGAAATACTTTTAAACTAATTTAGTTTATTTGACCAAATTCAGGATCCAAATTATTACATATTATAAGAATAGCTGATGTTTTTTTTATCTGTTTTTTTTTTTTTTTTTTTTTTTTTTTTTTTTTTTTTTTTTTTTTTTTTTTTGGGGTTTTTTTTTTTTTTTTTTTTTTTTTTGGGGGTGTTGGTGGTTTTTTGTTTTTTTTTGTTTTTTTTTTAAAATTTTTTTTTTTTTTTTTTTTTTTTTTTTTTTTTTTTTTTTTTTTTTTTTTTTTTTTTTTGTTTTTTGTTTTTTTTTTTGTTTTTCTTGTTTTTTTTTTTTTTTTTTGTTTTTTTTTTTTTTTTGGGGGGGGTGGTTTCGTTTTTAAATTTTTAGCCAAAAGTTTACCTTTTTTATTTTTTTTTTTTTTTTTTTTTTTTTTTGGTGTGTTTGGTTGTTTTGTGGGGGGTGGTGTGGTTAAAATAGTTGTTTGTAAATAAGTACAAAATAGTCCCTGGGGGGTCCCGTGGTTTAAGTTTAATTTTTGTCCCCTGACCATGCCGTGGGGGGGGGGGGAATTCTGGGCCGGGAGCCCAACCTAATATCTCATTAACTCATCATCGATTCTAGGGTTTTTAGATGTACTAAACAGGAAGAGAGCGAGCAGAACAGCGAGAGTCTTGTAGTACATTAACTATACCGACATCATAAGATAATATTTCCAGAAAACGGCCTCAATTTTTTTTGGAGGCAGAAAAAGCTATACCCATTTCTAAGGATTGTACTTGCAATAAAATAGGTATACCATTTTTAAAAATTTTGTCATTTTAGCAATGTTTTGAGTCAGTTTTCAAAATTAATGCTGTATGATGATTCTCATAAAAAAAAACCATGTTTAAGATAACATGTTATAACAAAATTTAAAAAACTAAAAAATCTTAAAAATTTTAAATATTGTTGGTTTGTTTTCCTGTGGCATAAACTATAGGTTATTTCGAGAGGGAAGACGTGCAAGGCAAAGTTCAGCTGGAAGGTATGACAAGAAAAGTATACTTGACTCCCAAGGAAAAAAGAGTCCTGGAGCAATAGGTATGTGCGGCAATAAGTCTGAAAGAAAATTCATTTTAGCAGCTGGAACCATTTTTTGCAGGTTCATATTCCTTCATTTGGAAACACTGTTAGGGCAACTATAATTATGTGTGTGTAATAATGAGGGTGTAAAATTCAGATATGCCAACTCTCCCGGTTTTCTGCGGGAGACTCCCAGTTTTGCTAGCAATCTCCTGATTTTCGGTATATTTAAGGAATAAAATACGTAAATATAAGAACAATAAAGTTAAGGAAAGAGGGGCATTATCTTTTCAGAGTGAATAAAAGAACATAGATTTTTGAAATATTTTCAATTTATAAAGCCGTTAAACTGGTTTTCCGACATCGTTGTTCTCCCGACTTTCGGATGTTCACTCACATTAATATTTTTATTTTTTTAAACCCCATTTACTGCTGTATGTAAATATCTTCTGAAAGTATTTTAGTTACTACTTAACTGCAACGTTGCAAAGGGATTAAACCAACACAAATGTATTGTTATAGCGGTTTTGTTTTGAAGTTTTCAATCTTTAAAGGGTAGGCTTGTGATACTTTCCATGTACTTTTAAAAAGTACACGATACGGACTTAGTTATCCAGACAGTTGTAATGGGGCTGTCAGACGGCGAAGCTCTGTCTTTTTCTCTGCGAAAATCGGTATTTTAAAGAGCTCTATCGTCACATTAAATAGCGGAAGCCTCTTTTGCGAATCAAATTTTTGGGGAAAGGCCAACTTCTTTAAAAATCTGAAATCCTTGTCCCCTGCTACACCCTTGCCAATATCACGTTCTGTAAACCTGGTGTTCTTTAATCTTACTTTCGAGTTTAAAATTCTTTGATCGGAAGTTGTAATACAATTCTCGCAATATAATAACGGTTTAAAATGCCGTCACCCCATTCTAAAACATTGAAAATGTTCACCAAAAGAGTTTATGCAAAATCACAATTCGTCTGTTACCAAAAATATAACAACGATTTTTTCAGAAACCTGCATGCAATAAACCCGGGATTGGGCGGAAAGTCGGGAGGATGGCGCAATCCCGCCATCATTTCAGTTACGGAGACTCGCTTATCATGTCCTAAAGCCGTTCGTGCCACTCTGATTCCAAATACCTCCAAATCTGAACTATTAGTCCAAAATCAGTGGCTTGGCTACCGAGGAAGTGGCAGGGAACACTTTATAGCATAAAAATTGTGCGTGTAACCGGAATAAATGGCTGTTAAAAAAATTTATATTTCAGTTGTCATAACTAAAATTAGCATGGTTTAGTAACCTTAAATCCTAAATTGATTTTACCTATTCCCCCTCCTAAGTCTTATTGGTCAGGATTTGTATTAAAGGACATGAGATTTTTAGGATACTGATTTCTCTCAAATTTCACTGGATCGGTTGTAGACCACCTACCGAGAACGTTTCCAAGGTTTATTAGAACAAACAGGTTCAAAAGAAAACCGCAAACTTTTTGACTTGCCTGCTATCGTAATCGTTCCCCATAGAAAACCAGGCGTTGACTTTTGTCACGGTGCACGACAGAAACTACTAAATCATCATCTTATACTAAAGATGGCGTATTCGGCTTATCACTTCAGGTGTCAGCTATACAAGTTCCCAATACGTACAAAAACCTGGTTCGAGAAAAATTGTTGGCGCTTCTTCCTGGAAATCTCATGTCTCTTTAAAATTTAGCACGGAGCTGGAAAATCTTCACCTAACCCTCTTCACCTGCACCCCAAAATAATCCTACCTACACCATTTCCAAATTTAAGAAATCATATGGGTCGCATTCATAAGTTGGTCCTAAAACTATTACATGTAGAAAATAACAATATTGTGCCTTTTTTCATTCAAAGAGTAATTACATTTAATCAGACATTCTAGAACATTAAAAATATACATTTTTGGAAAGCTTATATTACAAGTATGCCAAAAAAGCTAGTACAACATTGTTATCATACAGGGTGGGTAGAAATATACAGGGTGAAACAAAAAACCCAAAAAGTTAGTATTTTTCCTTGTCATGGTTAACGGTTGGTTTCCTTTCTGAATGATATGGTAGATCAAAATAAATATGGATTCAGAAAGGTATTACTTAGGCCCTTCAACAGCAAGAGAAAGATTTCACAAGACCTTGTTTTAAATATACAGGGTGGTCAAAATTATGCTTATTTTTTTTTAAAAAGTGTAAAATGTATGTATAAATATATTCATACTAACTTTTCAGAGTAAATCTTTTCCTGGTCCAGTGGTAATGGAAGCAAGTTGCTTCCAAAACATATATACCCATACTCTTGTTACTTTTGATTATACAGGGTGTCACGAATAAATTACCCTGTAAGAACAAAACTTCTGGGCTTCAAGTGTCTTAATTCTATGGAGTTGAACCAAGAAAATATTGGAAAAGTGGTAGCCAGAAAGTATATAGTTAAAGCCCCTTCTAAAACCACCATTCCTTGAATAAAATCATATAGGGTGATAAAAATGGAAGGCCCGTCTTCTGTAATTTCTCACATTTAAATAGGGTCCTGCACATATAAACACAGAAAAAATTCTGATATACACTGATGTATCAAGCATAATTTGGGGGGGGGGGGGGCCCTACATGCAGTTAATCACATATTCCACTGCTAAAATATTGTCTATGTACAAATAAAGCATTTATTGTGACTGATACACATGCTGAAAATGAATTTTAAATACACAAAAAATGTCATGAATACTCTCACCCTATACAATTTGAACCACCCTGTATATATAATTATTATAAAAAAAATAAAAAAAATATTCTTGTGTTTTAAAACATGACCAGTGCAAAAATCACCAGTCAAGTGTTGTATAACATAAGATTAAGACATGTTTTTACCGATGTGACACAACTAAATTTAGAAATTATGCCACAAAAGGTATTGTTTCACCCTGTATAATTTTACTCACCCTGTTATATTCATGTTGTTCTTTGCAGTATTTTCATCTTTAAGTATTCAACAATGCTTATGAAAAAGAATTCTGTCCTTACTTTTATCTTTTTCAGTACAAAGGTGCAGAATTTGTTTATTTCAGTTTTTTAGGTGTAGTCAATGGCTGCTCCTCCACCGACTGCTCCCTCCACCGACTCCACCCTGACATACATATTGGACATTTTAAACATAACTTCGCAATTATCCATTCAAATGATATGGGACTTGTTGCATTAAATAAAGAACAATTAGCTTCAAAATGACACCAATTTTTGTGTCATAATACATTCATTACTTCCTGAAACTATTTTACCTTGAACATAAAATTTTGGGTGGTGGACAAAGCATGTAATGATCTCCACCATATTGATCAGACCCACTTATTAAATGATGCGACCTATACCAATGCAATGCCAAAATAAGCTGGGATATTAATACTTTTTCTATGGTAAGGAAGCCTAACTTTCAGTTTCCTAGATTAAACACTTAATCAGTTTTATACCATCAATTTTGGTTTTAAACGGATCACATTTAACTTCTTTTGTTATTTATCAAGCTAAAAGTACAATCATTACATAACTCTCCTCTCGCTCCATATTAGGCGTTCCTTTAATAAGATTTCATTTTTTCGGTAAAACGACGCTATCCCTGCCCGCCCCCTTCCACCCCTGGGTAATTTACGTTACGTTGCGTGCTCCTTTGGCAACGGGACTTTTCTTATCGTACCGGTAGCTGAATTCGACCATTATCGTCTGTGATGTTGTGCATTAAACGATCCAAATTTAAATGTGGGCAACTTTCACAATGCAACACCCTGAATTTCAGGTATGTTATTCTAGTTTCTATTACTGCCCACGGATCTTAGTTCCCCTCTCAATGCAGTGCACTACGTTTTTTCTGACGTTTAATACCGTGCTTGTGTTTGGTCGCATAGATCCTTAGCGACAATGGCTCAGTCAGTTCCAAATTTCATATGCCTGTCCCTATCAACACAAAACGTGCCATTCCTGACTCACCGCCCTTTGATATTATAATGACAGCATGTTTACATGGTGTGTGACTCTCTATCTCCTATCCATTCAATGTCCGCACACCCAGCACTCGTACTCGGTATAGGGGGCACATTACAAATGGTCTGCCTAGATTTAAACAACATGCTTTTATTGTGCTATCCTCTTGTATCCGCCATTCTTTTGCCCCTGCCTTACATTTAGAGCAATGATCAAAAGTTGCAGGATTTTTTTGTATAGATTTTGTCGTTTTCAAAAAGGTTCTGGTTGGGAAAACTTTGATATGGGTTTAATTGGCATAGTCTATTTGTTATGCTGGTGATTAGGCCTATGAGTGACAGAATCTTTATGTACCAAAAGTCGAAATATTCAACTATTTTCAGAGTCCACCCAAACTTCAAACAAAGTTGAATGGAGATAAGTACTGAATTTTTGATCCAAGGTAGGATCTAATTTTTTAAAGTTGTGTGACCAGTAGCATGTCAACAGGTACTTCCGTGTTAACAATAACGAAACCAAAAATGCCAAAGGAATGTTGTATTTTACATCATTTGATTTATATTATAAATTTGTAACTACTAGTCTAGGAACAAGCAGACATCTTCTCTCGCCGTTGGTGGCCGACATTCAGCTCTATTTCAATTGGAGTAGTTTTTGTGGTGTTGCTAGGTCCCAATAATTCCTGGTGTAAAATCTATTAAATTCCATTAAACACCCTTAGTGGGTCAATTTAAGCCAAAGTTAACCTTGCTGTGTGGAGGGTAGTTGTGCTGTTCACTCTGACCATAGGGGTTTATCGTAGATCGCGAAATATCAACAGAGGGCGCTCTACCGCAAAACATGATGGGATCGAAAGGGGAAACAAAGATGGGATTCCGGATGTAACTGTATAAACAAGTTGTATTGCCTATTGGTAGTGGGAACTCAAAAAAAACTTTCAAATTTGAGTCTTGTATTAAACAAAAATCAGCAAAAAGATCTAAACGATGTTATGATTTCAATGTATTATACCTTTATGTAAAAGTACCGACATAACAAATAAATGGTGACTGTTTGGGGATATTAGAGGACATTTATTTTGGTGTCATGCGCGCGATCTGCCAGTGTGCAGCTACAGCCCCTTGTCCGTCTGTCGTTGCCTTTAATCTGCATTTTGAAATAATTTCCGCCAAATATGCACTTTGTGTAAATTGTAAAACAGAAAGTTTTATGTTTTCTACATAATTTTTTTGTATTTGTAATGACGTATGTTTGTCAACAGAAGATACAAGAAGTGAGACATGATCTATCCACTGCACGCAACTATAATAACTCCATGGCACACTTCCGCGGGCGGCCAACTCCGTCGGCTAACACATGTGAAATGGTAACATGCCTGCGAATGTACACTCCTTTGAAATTGATCGGACAAAGAGCAAACTTTTAAAGATTGGTAAACTTTGATGTAGCCTATAAACAAAACAAAAAATAGCATTTATCTGAGTATGGTTGAATTGAAATACATTAGGAAAGCGCAGTAGTTTGATAAGTATAACTAGTTTCGTGTGCGATGAGCGGGGCGATGAGCGATGTGTGGGCCTTCGATTTCAAGCGGCAATCGATTACCAAGTTTGCCTCTCCGTCTCTGGTGTATCTCAGCTGCATCGTTCACGAAAAGGTCTCTCTTCTTAACTAATATTTAATAATAATAAGTTTTGTCTTTTTTTAAATTGTGAAATTGTAATAATAGTCTGCTGCTCGCTTCACGATACGGTAATGAATGAAAGTTGTGATGTTAAAAATGTAAATGGAGAATTTGGAATTCAGGTAGTCAACTCATTGGCGGCTGCACGTACATCTTTCGATAGCAGCTGACGAAATGTGAATTTTCTGGTTATTTTTGAGGGGATTAATTTGTCGTACCTTTTATAAAACAATGATTGATTACTTGTAATACCATTCATGGACCAAACATGGTAGTATATTTATCATCCATTAATTAAACGATATGAAACAATCCACAATCCAGTTGGTTTCGACTCGTTTTGCTATGATGTCCTCATGACAGTGCCCGGAGGGGAAACAAATGCTGGATCATCGACGTGTGTGGTGATCTGACCCTTTTTCGGCCCCATGATCCTTTGCGGTTTCTTTCTACGATAAACCTTATTTAGTGCCAAAGAAATGTCACCATTGTGTTGACAAATCTGGTCATTTGTGTTCACTGTTCACGTTGCACGCCAAACTATTGATTATCTTGGGAAAAACACACAGCCAGCTTTCAGTGAGCCCAACAATTCAGTGCAGTTGCAAGCTGGTGGTCACAAGTTTTGAAGCTCATTGTGCTTAAAAGAAGTGTGTTTAAGGACAACATTTTTTACTATAAATTTGTATTTCAGTCATAGTTAAGTAAGGCAAACTCTCCTACTACTCCAATTATATATCTTTCTAACAAAATCATTGAATTTTGTGATAATTTTTTATTTTTTTCTGATAGGTCCTATCTAGTCTAGGTAGAAGTACGCATGCCCATGTTTGTAACTTCACAATTATTTTTATTTTGTAACTCTATGAGATCGGCCCGCTGGCTATTTTTCCTAACGAACTGGTTATGTTTTAAAGACACCGGGTCGGGGGAGGAGAGAGAGCAGAGAGAGCGTATGCGATACCTGACTTACGTCTGCATTTCAGGTCCACAACATCGCGGCCCACGGGCGCTGCTTGTGAACCGTTACTCAGAACATGCATGGTCTCGATTATAACGGTCAATCACCAAGCTCAAATCGGCAGTCTATGACTCTTGCAACACATGCCTTGATTAATTTCAACGATTTACTTGTATCATATCAAAGGGACATTGTTATCATACAAAGGGACGGTGAGTCAGAATGAATAGTCGCAATGCAACCCTAAATATACGAGCAAATCAGAAGCAGCTTTAATCGGCGTACGTTATCGTTATGGACCGCTCTATTTAGGTTTGCAGAAGAGTGAACTTAAAACGTGTAGCAGCAATTTACTGAATTCCACAATACAACTCAGATAAAATTACTTCACCCAGTTGTTGTAAACGTCCTCCTTTAAGACCAAATTCATAACGTGGATTTGCAAACAAAAGGCGTAGAAAATAAACAAAATATGTACAATTGCGTTCACATGTTGAGTAATGGCTGCTTAGTATTGCCGCTGTTAGGCATGTTGCCTGGAAACTATAAGCTACTATGACAATATATGTGGAAGGAGTCCCCGGGGAATTTGTATATCAGAATAATCATTATGAATTGTTATGCATCTATTTGATAAAAGACCTTCGAGGTAAGTGTTGTGCCTTGTTTTACGAGCGAGGATGATATTAAACAATTTTAGTAGCCTCCGAAAACGGCGAATAGTTGCGAAACCTTTTTGATTCGGAGCCTATTCATTTTACATGAGTCAAATGCTACAGGGATTGTATACGGAAGTGCTTCTTAAAGTTTGCTTGATGCGGAGTACGCCCAATTAAAAAACGTTAATCACGGATAGAAGTGCCTTTACTAGGAATGAACGTTGTCGTCTATCCACTCAGTCTCAGTCATTTGCACGATTGAACTATGGGCAAAACACTAATAACGGCTGCCTGTATTATAGCGGACCGGTTATTAGCTGCCCGGGCAGCGGGTATGTAGTGACGCCCGCACTGACGAGGGACATACACGGGCAAAAAGCTGCCCGGCGGCCATGAGAATGTCACGTGACCCCGGTCAGCCGTATGAATGAAACATGACCCGGCCAGCCGTGATGTGATGGGTTCATCATAGAGATAGAATTATAAGGCTTGAGGTCGGTACTTTTAAAAATTTTTCTATGATAGGGTCGTATTTTTAATTTTTTTACCATGGTTTATGTGATTCATTTTATTTATAGATTTTTGTTATCGCTTTAAATTTGACAAGTATTTTAGTATTGCATTTGTATTTTTATTCAATGGTGAGATTTTAAAATATTGGTAGTTTTTATTTAATTTTAATTTTGTGTGTTGGTTCTTTTGAGTACTTTGAATTTATTTATTTTTATATTTTACTTTAATCTATTTTATTTTGGTTTTTATTTAGTTTTAATTTAGTATTGTTTTTATTTTTTAAATCATTCATTTTTTATTGATTTTTTAATATCTTCGTTTTTAATTTCGTTATCTTTTTATTTCTTTTAATCTTATATTTTTTTGTTCGTATTTTTTTCATTTTGTTTTAATTTAAGATCGTTCTTTATTTTGGTTCATTGTGTTTTATTTTAAAATTTCTTTAATTTTGTAAACTCTGTATTTTACTTTTTATTTGTAATTATTTCTTTTATTTGGGCTTCCATTATTTGTTATTTTGTAGTTGTTGTAGAGTATGCAGATAGCAACTATTTTACAAGAGGCAACTAGATCATCTTTAGTCTAAGCAATTGGTAGTTTCCTGTTGCCTCATGTGCCTGTTGTGATGTCAAAAATCTCCTGTAATTATTTGAAGTCACTCCGACATTGGTGTTACCATTTGTTCTTTTAGTCTGTGAAATACAAAAAACACTCTACATTTTCATGTAGGCCTACTATTCAAACTAGAGATGTACTATCCAATGATGTAAATAAGACATTGTTTTATGATTCCTTTGTTATTTGAAAAAACGGAAATAAATTGTCGGCAATGTCGGGAAAGTAGTATGATTAATGAACTCACGCATTGATGTATGAGGTTACAATTACTCGCATGTATGATACGAAACAAAATTGCGACCGCGGAACACGCGCCCCGACATGCCATGACTGCAAAGTCTCCGTGACTGCACATTGCTTCGACATTGTTCGCGAGTGAATTAAATTGAAGATGGTTTTCTACACTCTTCATACATAAGTAAATTTCCTTTGTGCTAGCTAGGTAAAAAAGCTTTCTGAAATGGAATATTTCAATCGGATTGGGCCTTTTTAACTTTAAGCGTGATTTTATTTAAGCATGGGCTGGCTCCGCTATAAAGGAATACACTGGAGCCAATCAGGAAGCCAAACCCATGTGTTGACAGAAAAACGAAGTTGCAGTGTATATAGTCTCCGGGTTTTTACGTACACGGCAGCCGTGTATATAGTCATGCCGAAGATAATATACAGACTTACTATGTCTTACATGCTTACTTCAAATTGTACAAGTTCAAGGATTACAAAAATTGATGGGATCGCGAAATGCAACAATTTAAACAAAACCGTTTTTGGCATTGCACAGTCTGCGTCCAGGTCTACGTAGTTAGTATTGTACACCGTCCAACATTCTGAAATAAAGTTTACAATCTGACAATGACTGTCAGTGTCATGACAGTCATGAAACACTTTTTGCTTGCTGACTTTTGTGACCTTTTTCATTCCACATAAAACACTTCGGTGTTATTGCATCCGTTCCGGGCAGTTGGAAGAGCGAAACTTTCGGAAATTTTCACGGACAGAAATTCATGATAATCATAATGTAGATTTTGAAGTATGTATTATAGTACCAATGTTGTGTATAGTCATTTAAACATGCTAAATTGAGGCTGGTAATTAAATTTCATGACTTGGGAGGAAATGGCCAAGTTCCATCCCGGCGGCGTAGCCGTAGCCAAGGACGCTGTCATATTTATGGGGGGGATAGCCTTCGCCGCTTCGGCAATTCCTGTCATGCCATGTCAAAAACCCTGCGGTTTCGGGTTGTTGCAGTTTGGCACAATCCCTGCAAATGGTGTTGTGAAACTTATGGATAGTCTATCCATGGGTGTGGAAGTTTCTAGTATTTTATCAATTTTGGTATGATCTATAGTTTCTTGAGAATGAGATATAGCCATGAAGAATTATGTAGCTGCAGCATAGTATTCACACTTTTTTTTTTTCTTATGCATTTGTACTTGAGTAGGGCCCAGGTCGATTTAGGAAATTAAAGTTACATGCACAATTCGAACTTTTCCTTGAAAATAGGCTGAATTGGCACAAAATAACATGCCAAACAACAATTTACATGCACAGGGCAATGGTTACAGGCATTTGTGCATGTAAAAACCCTCTAAATTGACCACTGGTAGTGGTAGGGCTGATGGTGATTGAGAAACTATCGCAACAGCCTCGACCCCCCCGACTTAACTAAAAAAAGCCACTGCGCGGTTCGGGGTTAAGAATTGACCCGCTGTGTTTCCGTGCATGTCGTAAAAGGCGCCTATAAATGGGCGCCCCTGCGGGTTGGGTTAAGGAATGGGCCCAAGTTTATCACTGCAATGGGTGAAACTAGGATAGGCTATCCATGGAGTTGCCTGAGTCTTATCGGATTTTATCAATTTTGGTTGATCGATATTTTCTTGAGAATGAGAATAGCCATGAATGATAGCTGCAGGATATTTAAAGAGGGTGCAAAATACCGAAGGGCACCGAGGCAATTGCCTGCGGTGCCTACCTACAGTTGCCTTGATGCTCAGAAATTTTTCCATTCTTGGCCTATTTATCATGTAATGCCTTGATGCCCTGTTAGTTTTTACAAATGAAAATTGCCCCTTTTGTGAAATTGGCTGCCTTTAAACGGTATTTATTTGCACCTGCATTAAAGCCTAAAGGTGGTTGTTCCGATTTAGGTTGTATTGGGTTCTCTACTGATCTGAGAGCCTTTTCACTTGAACCATACACCCCATCAAGTCGTGGAAACAACTTGCGGTTTTTATGGTAGAGTAATTAATGCGTGTTGCAACGCCCTATTCACTCTGTGCTAATAAATGGTTTTCACCCACTAAAACGGCATTTTTTGTTTATATATTGGTGAATGAAAATGGATCGCGGGCTCAAATTTCAGGACGACAATGAGGAAAATGCGGCCTTTCATCTGATAATCAAAATCGTACTACTTTTCCGGTTAACTCACAGGGGGGGTCCAAAGACGATCGGAACACGCCCCCCCCTGAATTATCACATTTGTTTTTTTTTTGTATGCAATGTACATGTAGGGCCTATGGTTGATTGAGAAACTTTATCCGTCAACAGCCTCGCCTCGACCCCCCCGACTTAACTAAAAATCCCCCCTGCCGGGTTCTGGGTTTACAATTGTCCCATGTGGTTCCCCTGCATATCGTAAAAGGCGACTAAATGGGGGCCCCCGCGGGTTCGGGGTTAAGAATTGGGCCGATGTGTTCCCCTGCTGTCTCGTAAAAGGCGACTAAAAAGGGCAACTCTCTTTATTTGAACAGACGGGTTGTATTTAACTTTAGGATTAAGATTATAAATGTGTACTGATTTCGACTGTGTAATTGTAATTATTAAGATGTTCTGTTTTATTACTATACTGTTAAATACATGTAGCGTTAAAATCATTAACATGAAAACAAACAATTTATCAAAAAATTACATTTTACCTATGTACGCCAACCTATTTATTTGGTTTTTTTTGTAATATATGTAATAGTGAGCATGTTTAAGGGTTTACACTGTATATTATTTTTTTTTGTTGAGGTAATTTTAAAATCTATCATTTGGGCATAATGCCCAAGTGTTTGGAGCCATGTGGTCCTTTGTCCCCGTAATGTGGGACCCCCCAAATAGATTAACTGGTGACGTTACATTTTTCACCCTTCTTTCGTTAAACTTCCTGGCACAAAGCTATCCTCGTCCCAATTGCAACCATGTTTGGGCCATTTAGAATCCGATTAGTCTACTTTTCAAATACGTTTTACAATTTAGATTTATCCCTTGTTTAATTAGTGAAAAATATCAAATGTTACGAAGATAAAACCTGGTGGATAATCGGTAGTGGATAAGCGGTAGTGTTAATATGTACAATCTCTATGGGAGAACGATAATTTTTAAAGTAGTTTTTTTTTTGGTGATATATTTAAAGCAAATGAGCCTTCATGAAAGCATAATTTATTTAGGAACCTCAATATATTATTACTTCATTTTATGTAGTTTTAGTTACAATTTAATGTTGCCTTACATTATTATTATTTAACAATATCCAATTAGTAACATTTTGGGTAAAACTGCATGGCATCCATATTATTCGCTTTAATTGTACATAATGTGGTCAAAGTTCAAGACAATTTCATTTTGGGGCTATTTTGTTGAGATCTTAACAGAAGGTACAATTTCTCATTGTAATATTTTATTACCTATTTAAGTAACATGACTAATTAGGTATAACTGACTCGTGCTAATGTCTTATCCGACTTGAGATAGCCCCAATATTAAAATGTTACCCTATTTCTAATATTTTGTACCCAATGTGATTGAAAATGTTTACTGGTGCTCTGGATTGAATTAGAGTGCATTCCAGCTTAATTATTAAAGCTCCTTAACATGTAATTGGGGGTTGTCACAAATTGGCCCATGATGACATCTGTTTTATATGTGTCGGAATTTTAGGTCTTAGATATAAAGTTGGCACACCCTATGCATTACATTATGCCAAGTAGACACTACCCCATTCACATGCATTGAGAATACAATATGCATAATTTGCATAAATGTAATTTAAGAGTTGACTGGTGTTGAAATCTTACTTCATACATGAAAATTCACTGTGCAGTGGGCACGGTAGTAGCCATTTTAAGGTTGTTAGTACACCCTTGTATAATGATATATATTGAATCTAAAAGTGTTTTTTTATGTTGTGTTGGCAACTGATGGTAAAGATCCAATGATTAGAACTTTTAAGAATATTAACAGAATGATATAATGCACAATATGCATCTTAAATAGTTTTACTTATTTGACACACCCCTTGTATACTACTTTCGGTCACTTGTAAATGTTTTAAAATATACATTTGTCGAAGCTCATAGTGTGCTCTGTTAGACCCTGAAGTTATATGTGAATATTTTCAAACCGTAAAAGAAGGAAGTTATTACCAATGTAATAGTAAAATTGTGTAATTTTTGTGATACCACCCTATATGTTTCTACTCCACCTGTATATCAAATCATTTCAGCACATTTGGATTCATTAGAATATAAGCTTTCAGAAAATGTTAACTTTTGGTGGGGTGAGATGTATAGTTTTCAAATGTATCAGTCTAAAACCTAAAAGGAGGTTAAATCAGCCAATGGTGTTTGTGTAACGCCAAAGGATACCCCACCCATACGACACCATGACATTATAAAATGTACATGTATGAAGAACAATCTATGTGGTCTGTAAAGGGGAGATCATGTTTGCATGTTTCTGATTGGATGTCGATTATCTGTATTTGAAGTTGAAGTTTTTGCTTGGTACATGGATGAGCGATGACCTTGGTATCAGTCTATGAGGTGTATAGTTATAAATTTATCAGTAGATCTTTTGAATGGTTTTTTAATTGATGAATGTTTGCTAAGTGCTATCTTTGCAAAAGGTGTGTTTATCTTGTTTAGAACATGAATAGGTGATGCTCTGGTTCATCACTGTATGATGGGTATCCTTTTAATGGTTAATTGTAATTTGAATTGAAATGACTTTTAATATAGCGTTGTTTTTTATATTTATGTTAATGACAAGTAATGACACGATTTATAACAAAATTGTGTGAGTTGTCGTTAAACTTTAATACTCAACTCACTCACTTAAGACACTATCAGTGATTTATCCGAAAGCGTGAAAATATTAGAAATTAGGAGAAAATAGTTTCAAAAGTTGAAGAATAAGTCCTAGAATTCTCATAAGTTACCCTTTTCAAATGAAAAACAGAAAAAGGAAGGAAACGGCAGTCAGTGTTCAAGATACGAATCTCATTCCAATTACGTGTTGCAGTAAGTGCAGTAAGTGTCCGAACGGACAGTAATGACTAAAATATCTGATTTTTGCCTCTGATTGGTTCTGGTCCTATCATTTTGCAGGGGGTGCTAGGATACTGTACTTGTTATAAACATTCAAAATCTGATTTTGATGATTTTTCGATTTCTGGAGTTATCAAATCACTGATAGGGTCTTTTTAAATGTGAGATTTTATAGCATTGAACCGTTAGCAGTATAGTAATCCATGTGTGCCCAATTTACGGCAAATGCGGGCGCATCTGTAAGAAATAAGCACTTTTGTATTTTTTGTCGTTAAACGGACGGAAATTACGTGGGAAACGTTAGCAACTTGCGCATAAACACACAAAACCACAAGATGGGAATCAGCTCAAATTTTGGGAATAAAGCTTTTCTCAAGCATATCCAGTGATCAATGAATTAAACAGAGGTGCTGGAATGAAAATCACGAATGCACCTTTAAGCTTCCCAGATCGGATTTTCTTTCACTGAGGATGGTTAAGCAAGGATTAACGGTCTGTTTTGGTTTAACTTTCCGCCCATTTCTGCCGTATTCAAAAAGGCGGTAAACCTAAATGCAGGCGGATCCTGTATCATAGGTTGAAAAAAAAAATGTAACTTTTCCCGGAAGAATAGTACATTTCGCACAGATTTCCCCACTATATCCCTCCAAATGCGCACAAGTTCCTGGGAAGGGAGCTTCCCAAATTCCCCCACTTTTTCGAAACATGCCCATGACTGTCGTTGGGGTCCCATGGTCCGCGATCATACATGGTTATTGATTTTATAGTTGAACATCAAGTTTAATCTTTAGCATCAAGGTTAAATAGCTCCCCTAAATGTGTTTTGGATCAAAATCGTCTATTTATGCAGCTTGCATTTCGTGATCCACAGCCTCGTTCCCTGACTTACCTAAAAAATGTTGAGATTTTTATGTGATCTGAACCATTAGCCTTAGCAATCCATGTGTGCTCAATCTGGTCGCATCTGTAAGAAATTTGCAATTTTGTATTTTCTGTCCGTAAACGGACAGAAATTACAGCACAGTAGCCTATGGGACCGTGGGAAACGAGCAATTGCTCATAACACAAAACCGCAAGATCGGGATCAGCTCAAATTTTAAGAATTTAGCTTTTCTCAAGGATATCTAGTGATCAATGAATAAAACAGAAGGTGCTGAAATAACAAAATGTACCTTTAATTTGCTCAAAAAAAGTAATTTTACTGGTTTTGGTGCACTTTCATTCAACGAACATCAGCATTGAAGCTAGCAGCCGCTGTCGAGAGTGGCTCTTACCGAGCTTCGACTCTCCCTCCCTTTGATGCATTCTGGGCTATGGATGGGCAAATGTGAGGCGTCCAAATCAAATGCGTATGCAGTGCGTATCCCGTTTATTGTACTGCGATCCTTGATACGCTAGTTCATGTCAACTTACGCAGTTCCATTACGCTTGACAATTTAAAAACTTCGTTCCCCCGCTATTCCGATAGTCATCTCTACTCCCACGTAGAGTTTTTTGGACTTTTATCCAATCAGAAACCGTGATGGAAAATCTGTAAAAAACAAATCAACCAATGAGCGCTCGCTTTTCTTGCGAGCTTGATTCCATGATTTCTCGCAATGGCGGCCATTTCCTTGTAACCGTGTTTCAGTTTTACCCCATAATTTCCCTCATATATCGAAGCCCTGCCCTCCTTCCAACAATTTAACCTCGTTTTCTAGTAATGGATTTATAGCTACGTCGATGCAGGTTAGTACGATAAAAAACTGATGCATTTTTGGTGGTTTTTCGAGCCAAAAACCTTGACAAAAATCGAGGTTTTCACCATTTTTCAAAAATTGTCTTCACCTTGTTATTTATCCCATAATTTCCCTCATAAATCGAAGCCCTGCCCTCTTTCCAACGATTTAACCTTTTTGGCAAAGCCTAACGGGAGCTATTTAACCTTGTCGGCTAGCTTAAATCTGATGGAAAAGTAAATTTTTCTTTCCTATATGATCGTGGACCCCAAAGACAGGATCAACAATGCAGGGGCATTTATGGTTAGATATTTCAAACAATTGTATGGGTCCACGACCATTGGCCGGGAGCAGACTGACGACTTCTTCTTCTTCTTGCGTATGAGGCAGCAGCTAAATGTTTTTAAGCGTTAGTTGGAGCCAACTCACTGTTGATTGGTTGGGGTTTGAGAAATCTGGTTCACCGGTGGACGAAAGTAGGGCACTCATGAGAATGTGATCCGCAGTCGGTGATGGAGAACCACATTGTAGCTATAACACCAGATTTTCAAAATTGGGGAAGTAAATAGTAACATTTGTAAAGCTCTGCTGAGAGAAAAACCATTGGTACCTTTTCATTGCCATATTTCCTACGGTTTGGAGTTATGGGTGTTTAAGGTTGCATTTTTTCATTTTTCGCGTTGCCAGTTATTTGGCTGATTTATGGATAAACATTTATGAGTTGTATGGTTGCATTTTTTTCTTCGAGTAGGTTTGAAATGCATATCATTTTTAAGCTCTTGATGGAGAGGAAGCTAGCGGTACTAGTTTCATCTCCAGACTCCATACGGTTTGGCGTATGGGCATTCAATTGTACATTTTGGTGATTTTGGCATGCGTTATTTTCATAATTTACAAACGAACATTCTTTAAAAAATATTGACTGCCAATGAAGCACGGTCATAGAAGTGAAGAGGTAAGAGTAGGAAAAAGATATTAATCTAAAAAAAAAAAAAGAAAAGCAAAAAAGAAAACCATGAACAACTAAGTGAAAATAAACCACTGGCAATGCCCCCAGTGGACTTCTACTCAAGACCAAATGAAATACAGTAAAATTAGAAACCTCACATCAATTGGACAATTGTCACCTATTTGAAAACATTACAATCTCAATCACCAATGATATTAAAACAAGTTATAATGTGAAATTTAATAATTAAATTTCATATAGTTTTTATTTTTCCCCATGATTCCACCCCATAACTGGTATCCCCCCATCCCTGATATCCCCCCACCCCCATCACTGACCCCATCACATCCCCTACTGTGGCATCTCTCACTTCACCCCTTGGACCATTTCCCTTCAATTTCTAAAATTGGTACTAGGAAATTATAAAATTAATGCTTAGTTATTACACATTTATTGATCGACCTGTGCATGCAAATTTGATTTTATGTCCAAACCACTCTGACATGAAAAAAAAACCACCCAGTACACTACCATATCAATGTGGGCTATACCCTCACATGCATGCTATTGGACTTTGTAAAATTATTGAAATTGTTCAAATGGTTCATAAAAAGGATCTTGTACGGGAGCAAAATTACTTGTAAACTTCATTTTTGCAATTTGTATTATGTAAATGCCACATCAACTTTCATGTCTGCCCACCTTTGGCACTAACCGGTGCCGATGCAAAAGGTCGAAAACAACGTGTAGTTTAAATTTCCATCACTCGGCTCCGACGGGAACCATTCATGGATACGTCCATAGAGGCAAAAAGTGACAACTTCGTTGCTTAAAAACCTTACCTCAAACTTTGCTTTTTTACACTCCAAGAAGTGTTAAAACAATGGAAATCCAAAAAGTGCAATTGCCGATTTTTTTGAACTTCGCTTTCAAGCTTCAAAGTTCGTAATTTGCCATATTGGGTTGAAGAAAACGAGAGAAGAAAATTGCTCAAAATCAACCTAGGATGATAATTTAGCTCCATCAATATTGTTTCGTCATCTGTGAGGTTTTTCCAACAAATTGAAAACTGTGACCTCCTCTAATGTATTGTCGGCACACAATTTGGTGATGTCATTAGACCCACGAAGTTCGGGGGGGGGGGGGTCTATAGTACTGGTGGGTTTGAAGCCAATGGTTTGTTAACTACGGGTTTATCTTATAATCGTATTGTCTTGAAAAGGTTGCACGTGGTGGTTTGGATGACGTGGGGATAATAAGGGAGGCGTTTTCTTTGGTGCCAATAAGGTTGTGAAAGCCAAATTTAGGTCTAAACAAAAAATTACTTGAATTGGTTCGTGATGTGTTATACAGCTCCTTTTGGATGTGTGATGTAAATGGGCATGGAAGCAGTTGGGAATAGCAAAAAGTCAATCACAGAAGCCTCTGGCAAGCCTTCGCCTTATACTTGTTCAGTAGGTGTGTCACCCATCAATGTGCTTGCAATGGTGTTTGTTTAAACTAATTAGGGTCACACCTTGC